>JAJAGP010002909.1:0-26224 GCA_025084515.1 Ancistrus triradiatus
AATGTTATGTAGATCTCTATAACGAGAAAGCCAGTGAAAATAATTGTAAAGGTAAGAGAAAGGCAAAAGTTATAAATGAAATAACAAAACAGATGATCAGGCACATGTAAGACATAACAGTTGACACAACAAACAAGCCCTCTGATACAGACTGGTATAGATATATGTAGACATTATTACTAAATAAACAGTGCCACAAATACAATACTGGGCCAAAGTATTAGGCCACTCTTAGATTTTCTGTTTTAGCAACGATATAATGACCTTATATAACATATTGTCAACTATTGGACCCAAAAATTTCATACTTGGATTTGTCACGCCATAATATTTTTTTCACTGATCTTCATTCCACTCTTTGCAAGCTTTAGCATATCTTAGCCTTTTCACCCTGTGCCCCTTCTGAAAATGTGGTTTCTTGTCTGCTGCTATTCCAAAAAGCCTGTTCCTGATCAAGCTTTTTCAGACAGTAGAATGGTCAACTTTGAAGCTGCCAGATGCTGGTTGTACTGTAATAAAGAGACTGAGAAATAATTATATATTGTCATTATACCACTGCTAAAACAATGGTACATCTAATTTAATGGTGGCCTAAGACCTTTGCACAGTACTCTATATACACTGATATTATAAAGTACCCCCTTCCAATTTGGCATGTCCACATCCACATTTTCTCCTGTCATGAGCATGGCTCCTTCACCAAAGAAGGGCTGTAGGTCAGCGAGTGTCTCTGCATGAGCTTGCCATGTCCATGTCTGCTCTGGATGCTCAACAGTGGCTAGAAACTGATACCTACTTGCCCTTCCTTCCCTCAGGCACAGCCAGTTGTGTCTGTTTAGCACAAAGTCAGGCTACAGGTACCACCAGGACGAAAACACAAATCTCTGCAGTAGTGGGCTAGCGTATTTGACCAGTGCACCACCTGGGTGCCCTAAAGCCGCAATCACGCTAGACTTTTGCAGTTTGTGAGACTCTGCAAAACAGGTGGGGCCAGAGGACTGGTAAGGCATTTCAGAGCAAGAAGCATTGCTTTAGCTCGTGATAATGCGGTGAAAATAAGGATGAATTGACAAGAAGTACTACAACTATGAAGAAGAAAAGGTTGTGGGTTCATCATATTTTCAGCTTGAGAAATCAGTACTTGTTATATAGAATGTCATGCTGACACACTGCTTTGTCTTCATTTGGGCTCTACAGTACAGGTAGGGATGGGAAATATGACAATATCTTATCTTCTCTTGATAAATTTTATCCTGACAGGCAATATGCTTTTCTGAGCATATCGAGGATATCGTGAGTGCTTAAAAAACACTGACCAACTGCAGGTTTCATTTTAAAAAGTGTAATTAGCCCTGTTTAACTGGATGAAGTGCATCACATTTTGTATAAAAATAATTTTACTAAGGATAAGATATTTGAATAGTAGTAAGAATCTGCAGTCATATGTATCTCGATAAATATCGTGTATCATGAAATGTCTTTAAATATTGTGATATAATGTTTTCTGCCATATCGACCACCCCTAAGTACAGGTATGCACCATTTAATGACCATCCAATGAGCGTCTGTCTGCTTTAACACCCGAGATCTTAATGAAATAATAATACAACTATGTCATATATTACAGAAAATGATGGAAAATCAATAATAATAATAATAATAATAATAATAATACTACATAACATTTATATAGTGCCTTTCACAACACCCAATGTCGCTTAACAAATTACACCAACAATACAAATTATACAGAGGAAGTAGAACACAAAAGGAAGTGTTAAAAGAAAAGATGTGTTTTTAGAAGAGTTTTAAACTGAGAAAGAGAGATTGTAGAGCGTAAAGAAAGCAGAAGCAAGTTCCAGAACAGGGGGGCAGCCACACTAAAAGCCCTACCTCCCATTTTGGAGAGCCTAAACTTGTGGGTGACCAATAAACCAAAATCAGATGACCTTAAGGAACAGACAGGAGTGTAGGGGTTAAGCAGTCCAGACAAATAGGCAGGGCTTAAGCCATGTAATGATTTAAACATTAGCAAAATTCTTTTATATTGGATGCGTCGATGGATGAGCAGCCAGTAAAGTCGCTCGAGCACTGGAGTGATGTGTTCCCTTTTCCTTGAGGAGGTTAAAATCCTAGCAGCAGCACTTTGAATAAGCTGTAACGGGCGAAGAGTTTTAGATGGAAGGCCATAAAGGTGAGAGTTGCAGTGTTCAAGCAGAGAAACCACAAAGGCATGGGTAAGTGCTTCAGCGGCCTTAGGGGATAGCAGTGGACGGAGACGTGCAGCATTGCGTAAATTGAAAAAGGCAGACTTTGAGAGAGAGCATATGTGAGGCTCAAAGGACAGAAGAGGATCAAAAAGAACACCAAGATTATGAGCAGAGGCAGAAGGAAAGACTGAAGCATCATCAAGAGGGAGAACAGGGTTAGAAAGAGCAGATAGAGCTAATTTGTGCTAGTACAGAGGAGTTCCGTTTTATGGGCATTTAGGAGAAGGTAGTTTGCCCGAAGCCAGGAGTGTAGATCATTAAGACACCTAGTGAGAAAGTTCGAGGGAAAGGAATCAGGTGGATTAAGCCTGAGATAGACTTGTGTTTCATCGGCATAGCAGTGAAATTTCAAACCATAATGATGTAAAATATCTCCAATGGGAGTGATGTAAACGATGAACAATAGCAGCCTAAGCACTGAACCCTGGGGAACGCCCTGACTGATGGGAACAGAGTCAGATACATGGCTCCCTATATGAACAAAATGACAAGTATCAGTTAAATGTGATGAGAACCAGGATAGTACTAAGCCCGGAAGGCCAATCTTGGAAAGTCTGGACAGAAGTAGGTTGTGGTTTATACTGTGGAAAGCAGCAGTAATATCGAGTAGAAGAAGAATGGAGACCTGACCTTTATCGGCCGCAAGAAGGAGTTCATTAAGTACATAAGAGAGCGGTCTCAGGTCTAAGGAACACATCCAGTAGAGTGAAAGATCGACGAGATGACAGATAGGCTCAGATACGGAAGATGCACAGGACTATAAGAGAGAGGTGGGAACTGGGTCAAGTGATGAGGTAGTGGGTCAAGAATTGGTAATTATTTTAGAGAGGGGAGTCGAAAGGACAGAAGAGAGGGTGGTAAGAGAACCAGATGAGGATACAAACAAGAGAAAAGGAGATTCAAAGAGTGGAGCATCCTGTAGAGCACAAAACTAGTATGAGCTAACCCTAAAGACAGAAAACAACAAGGTAAAATTCCTTTAGTTTTCAAGAAGATTTATACAAGATAGATAGGAATTACTGTATTACAGTACTAAATGTTTTCATATTATGATTTAATTAATATTACTGTATAAAATAAAACACTGTGACTATGGTAATGTCTTGTCAACATCCTGTTTCACAGAAGGTAATGTGGATGTTAAGCAGCGCATACCTGTACTACTATACAATGCCCAACCCTTTCAGGTTACCATGGCCAAAGCAGTAGTGTTCATGGTGAATTTGCGTACCAAAGTTCACCACATCTGAACTCGGGGCAAAGCTTCAATCACAAAATGTATTTGCGCTGGAATCCCATAGTGGTCATTGCAGCAAATGCCGGTAAAATAAATGGCCATCAGCTCATGAAATTTAGCTCACAAAAGTCTAGTGTAACTGTAGCTTTATAGATTGTATTTGTGTACATTTTATTTAATGCAACAGTTCATGTATACACTGACCTGCCAGTCGATTTGCTCTCATATTGCTGAAGACTTCCCTGTATCACATCCTCAGCTGCACCATGCCCATTTTATGCCAAGACATGTGTCTAAATCTAAAATATGGACTGATCCGATGGGCACTGTTCCTATGGTAGCTAATGAACTGGCAACTGGTATTTTCACATATGAGATTAGGAGTATAAATGCAGCATGTGGAACCCATGATGTTAAAGAATACATGTGCCACGATAATAAAGTGATTAAAGGAGGACACAGCTAAAAGGCACCTTCAAAAGACATGCAGCTGAAGCCGAACTGTGGCATCATAATCAGAGACTAAACGACCAAAAACCAAAAGATCAAATGACCAAGCTAAGAGAGAAGCAGATTAGCGATGGCAGATTAGTAACAGAGACGAAATGAATGATTATAAAGGAAAAGCCAGGCTGCTAGGATACATGAACAGATGAGCAACGTGATATGTCCTCCTGCACTCCCTGCACACTGTGGGTGGAGGTGCATAATGATGGAGGGATGGAAAAAGACAAAGGACGAGCAGATGAGGCTTGAGTGCATGTAAGCGCTACGTCCTTAATTCCGACTTACCTTCAAAGGTTAAATAAAACTTGCCTCTGTCAAACCATACGAGGGAGGGCTGGTCTGTCTCTGTGTAGGGGAGGAGGGAGTTCAGAAGGTGAAGGGTAGAGGAGAGGGGGAGAAAAGGACACTAGTATAAGTAACATCACAGAGAAGGGGCCAGGGGCTCAGGTCAAAGGGCAAAGTGCTGGACACTGTTTGTTCCAGTGGGGAAAATTTGTCACTCGTTAAGTTTATAGACCAATAACGCATAACATTATGACCACCTCCTTGTTTCTACACTTGTTATCCATTTCATCAGTTTCACTTACCATGTAGAAGAACTTTGTAGTTCTACAATTGCAGACTGGAGCCCATCTTTTTCTCTACAAACTTTGTTCATGCCCTTTACTCTGCACTCTAGTGGTCAGGACCCTCACAGGACCAGCACAGGTCAGGTACTATTTTGGTGGTGGATCATTCTCAGCACTGCCGTGACACTGATGTGTTAGGGTGTGTTGTGCTGGTATGAGTGGATCAGACACAGCAGTGTTGCTGGAGGTTTTAAACACCTCAGTGTCACTGCTGGACTGAAAATATTCCACCTACCAAAAATGTCCAGCCACCAGCATCCTCTAGGCAGTGTCCTGTGAGCACTTATGAAGGATTAGAAGATGACAAACACAAACTGTGCAACAATGAGCTGCGCTCTCTGACTTTACATCTACAAGGTGGTAGATGTGTCACAGTGCATAGTGAGTGAACACAGTGTTTAAAAACTCCAGCAGCACTGCTGTGTCTGATCCATTCATACCATAACAACACACCCTAACACACCATAGCCACAATGGTGTCACTGCAGTGCTGAGAATGATCCACCACCCAAATAGAACCTGATCTGTGCTGGTCCTGTCACCGTAAAGGGGACGAACAAAGTATGTAGAGAAACAGATGGACTACAGTCTGTAATTGTAGAACTACAAAGTGCTTCTATATGGTAAGTGAGGTGGTCATAATATTATGGCTGATCGGTGTACACGGTATATGGGACCTGATTCAAAATCTACAGCTTTCTTCCAAACTCAAACTCTGTGTGGTCTGAGGTTTTGAGCTTGGTATGAACAATGTGAATGAAGGCACTAGAATGCTTGAAGATTTCCTGTGAAGTTGGTCCATGTAATTAGGTGACTCAGTACTGACAAAAAAGGGGATGATGATAATAATACAGGATCCATAGTCCTGTTATTCTATTTCTCAATATCCCTTTTCAACTTCATTATCAGAGCAGCTGGAAGGAGGTGCAACTGAGTGACTGTGCATATGACATCAGGCATGCATTGTGGATTGCAGTTCCAAGGAGGAGGGACCCGTTCTTGGTCCTCCCAAAGTTTCTTCCTCATTACATACAGGGAGTTTTCTCTTGCTACTGTTGAACAGGTCTAAATACTTGTAAAGCTGCTTCGAGACAATGTTCTGTTGTCTATACATAATGAATTTTGCTTGATTTGACTTTCATATGGAAAGCTTTCAGACCTTTTCAAGAATGTTTTGAATCCATTTTAACACGAATCTGAAATCACTGTGTCACCAGTCTACACACGACACTTTGTTTATTAAGAATAAAAGACTATAGGAAACCAGGCACTGAGCATCTTTACAATCAAACATGGTGATGGCAGCATAATTCTGCTGAGAAGTTCTTCTTAAGACAGGGACTGGCAGACTAGCCAGGTAGAGGCAAAAAAATGGATGCAGAAATATCTCAGCACCCAAAATCTCAGGCTTGTTACATTTCAACAAGACAATGACCAAAGTGTAGTGGTCAACTGATATGTTTTTTTTAATGGCTGATTCCGATGCCAATGCCAATATTTAGAGAGCAGGGTGACCGATGGCCGATATATAATGCCAACATCACTTTTTTTAGGCAACTTATAAAAAACATTAATACGAGACACATATTGCTGAACTTAAAAGAACATTTATGTAAGCAATAAATGATCTGTTTGCACTCTGTCTTTTTTAAAATAAAAAAAAAGTGTTATTACCAGATAGTAGTATATTATTGTTTCTGGGGAAAACATTGTTATTGTAGTGCACATGGTAGCTGCATCTTTTTATTTGTAATCCCAGTCCCAATTAAGAGCAGCAGCAAGTTGGTGATGGTGGAAACAAAGTTTTCATCCTCTCATAAATGGCCCCGCCTTCACTGAATATTCTCTCAGCATCTCTTTGTTTTTAGTCACTCCGTTCTCCCAGTTTATGAGCTGCAAGTTGTTTGTTTTGAATATCGGCCTTGTGAGCACAGATATCATAATCGGCTGGCCATGTAATCAGTCCATCTCTACCAAAGTGTACCGCAAATGAAACCCAGGAGTGTCTTCTGGAAAAACTATGTGAAAGTCCTGGAACGGCTCAGTCAGAATCCGAACCTAAACCCAATAAAGCATCTCTCAGTGACCTGAAAAAGACTGTTCACTGACATGCCCCATACAACCTGGCTAAGCTTGAGTGATTCTGTCGAGAATGGAAAAACATCCAAATGAAACATTGTTATTGCTGCCAAAAGGTGCATTATCCAAGCACTAGGTTATCATTTAATAAATTTATCAAACATTGGCAAAACTTTTTTTTGCCTTACAGATGTGAAGTATTATAATAACACAGTCAAATCCATTTTAAAGAGTCTGAAATGGTCTGAAAACTTTCCGTATGCACTGTATTTATAAAACCAGATGTTTTGGTTTTGATCAGACAATGCCGGATAACAAAAAGTCTGAGTAAATTGTGTCTTACATTTACTCTTCTAGACTTTTTCATTGCAGACTGTATGAACACAAGATATTTCATCCATTCCTAAAATGCTGGAATGGATGTATATTAACAAATGAAGTTGACCAAGTATCAACATGATATCTTGGATTCATACTGTCTGCAATGGAATAAAAGTCAAAGTGAATATAAAACACACTGAAGTTTGGGGTTTTTTTCCCTTCATTTTTTCATTTTCCAAACTAAATCAAATTTTTTCTGACTTGGGGTTGTAGATTTACCACTCGCTGGGTAAGCTTCTCCTATTAAATGATGCCTAACAATCTAGGAAAGTGCACCACACTTCATGGTTTTTGACTGCCACTCATGCGATGTTATGCTAAACATGTCTGGAGTAGAAAGTAACTACATATAAATATACATCATTTCAAATTCCTGAAATTGGCTTTTGTCACTCTGATTAAGAACAGTGAGACAAATGTCATCTTTCCCAGACAGAGGACATGACCATCTCTTGGACAGGATGGTTGGGGCTTTTTTTTGGTTAGAACTCCATGTTTCATGTTCTTGTACTTCGCAGTCTGAGGGATACAAATGTGAAACTAAATGCTTAGTGACGTCAACCAAGAATTAGCACCAGGTCAATTGTACAAGTGCACTTCACTCTAAGAAGACAAGTGGAATGCATACTGATTAGCACTGCTGCTATCTGGGCTACTTTCCAGACTAGACTTTTCAAAACCACAGAGGATGTGTGTGTGCTTGAGTGTCTGGTGTCTGGTTGGAGGATTGCCTCCATCAGTTTCTGAAGGGTTCACTGTGAGGCAGATGCTCTTTGGACGCACTGCACATTTTCACCTAGGGTGTTACAGAAGCAGTGTAATGTTGACAATGTTATGACACATATATGTGTAGCGGCCATTGATGAACAATGCATGAATTATGAGTAGATGGGGGAAAAAATGAGGTTTGCATGTTGTTTCTGTTGTTTGCATAGCTGATCTCTATATACCACATCTGTAGCAGGCAAGCAATAACCACAAACAAGAAATCTTCTCCTGCATTAAGAAAACAATGGAAAACATGTTTTCTCACTTCCAAAGGAAACCACTTACACTGATAAAAGAACTGGTACTTGTGTGTCACTGTTATACTTGTTTGGGCCAGACTACACACAATTTTTAAAATATTAGATACATAACTCCCAAGGTTTCTTCCTTATAACATTTAGGGAGTTTTTCCTTTCCTCTGTCACCCCAGGCTTGCTGAGTTAGGGCTTTGGGTATAGATATTTGTAAAGCTGCTTTGAGAATGCATTGTTCCAAGAAGTGCTATATAAATGAGTCTGTCTTTGACTGTGTTTAAAACTATCTGTCATGTCCTTGCATTAGCAAGTGTTGTGTTTAAACCACATTATCCAGACTATATGGCCAAAAGTGTGTTATTAAAGACTTGTACAACTTAAGCCACACACACTGCTGGTTCATAATATGAAACATATAGGCATGTGGCAATAAAATGGGTTGTACTCATCACCTCAGTAACTCTCAATATGACACGTTCATAGATTTCCACCTTCCAAAAATGGTCATTTCATCAACAATCCAACATGCCCTTCTCAAATTCAATCCCTAAAAGAAATGGTTTGCCATCTTTGATGGAGAACTTGACTGGTCTGCACAGAGCTAGGGCATTTTGTCTAAAATCAGTGCCTGACCTCACAGTCATGTTCCAAAATCTAGCCGAACGCTGTTTCAGGTCAGATGTAGCAGGTTTTGACAGCTTAGACTGCAATTACAAGTGACTTGTACAGGAATTCTTTGTACAGGAATATTCTTGTGCTTGGCAATCACACACACTACAGATATGGTAGACAGATTTTATAGTGGTGCTTAAAAGTTTGTGAACCCTACTGAATTTTCTAGATGTCTGCATAAATATGACATAAAACATTTTCTACTTTTTCATAAAAGTAGATGAAAATGGAAGCCAGAAACAATCTTGACAAAAGTATTATACTTGGGCATTATTTATTGACAATATGAAACATTATCACGTATCTGTGAATGTCAAATATTTACAAACCTCAAGGATAAGCAGTTAAATTGAAGATTTAATTAGATATAGGTGTTTTCAATCAATGGGAAGGGAAGCACAGTGGTGCAAGCAAAGCGCTTTGAAAACTAGCCTGTAAAGTTGAGACCAAAATAGAATTTTTTGATTTAAATGAGAAGTGT
Organism: Ancistrus triradiatus; assembly: GCA_025084515.1. NCBI lineage: Eukaryota > Metazoa > Chordata > Actinopteri > Siluriformes > Loricariidae > Ancistrus > Ancistrus triradiatus. The sequence continues at coordinate 9,279 of JAJAGP010002909.1, forward strand.
TATGTCTGGAGAAATGAAAACACTTTGTTGCATTCCAGCAAAAGAACCTTATCCCATTTGTGAAACATGGTGATGGTAGTATTACGGTTTGGGCCTGGATGGCTTAACCTGGGCCAAGAAGACTTGCCAGCGTTAATGGAACAATGAATTCTGAATTTTACCAGCAAATTAGAATAAGACAATAAGACACTTTACTGTGAGATAATATGTACACATATGTAATATTGGATGACTTTCCTCAATACATAAAAAAAACAAGTAATTTATTTAACTCATTTAATTGTACATAATATCTTTGTGTCATTTGTTTAACTGGGTTCTCTATATCTACTTTTAAGACTTGTGTGAAACTCCGTTGATGTTTCAGGACATATTTATGCAGAAATATAGAAAATTCTAAATGGTTCACAAACTTTCAAGCACCACTCCAAGTTTCAAAGTATTGGAGATCAATAGTATTTTTAAGGATATCAATTACCGTATTTTTCGGACCATAAGGCGCACTTAAAATCCTTTAATTTTCTCAAAAATCGACAGTGCGCCTTTAAATGCGGGGCGTCTAATGTATGAATTAATTCTGGTTGAGCCTTCTGACCTAGAACCGATTGTAGATGGTACACGGCGCTCATAAATCTGTCAATATGTTTTAGCACGGCCTTGGTAAGTTACGAAGCTTACGACAACCGTAGTGCGCAGCATAGCGGAGTAATACGGTATGTGCTTCAGCATTAGGGTACGTGCATTCATTCATTTATTTTCGAAGCGGATTTCAAAACTCAACGCTGTCAGTCACACAGTACAACATGGACATAGAGCAGCTGCGAGAGAATTCAACATTAACGAATCAATGATACGGAAGTGGAGGAAGCAAGAAGACGCCCTGCGCCAGGTAAAGACCAAACTGAGCTTCCGAGGGAACCTAAGAGTTTTGTTTCATTTCTTGCTTCTTATAATCCGGTGCGCTTTATGATCCGGAAAATACGGTAGTAGCTGTAGTGTGTATGTGTAGGAATGAAAACCAGCAAACTCATGTACTGCTAATAAAGACCAGGCTTAACATTTCTTCTGCCAGCAACAATGGTGTGATGAGGGCACTAACACAGAAATGTTGTTTGAGTAACATGATTACCATGCGAATATCGTCAACTAGTTTGCTATTATATTCCGTGGGCATAATGTAACGCTTTAGAAGTTGCAATGGAGACTTATGCCCTTCAGTTCAAATGCACTGTGAGAAACAGGCATTTGAAAACCATGGCTTGCATCAATGTTAGCCATCATCCAGCTATTAGGAAGGGCTCATATCATACCTGCTAGGAGGTCAGCTCGCCTCTCAAAGCTGGGCAGTTTGTCTACAAAAACGTCATCTTCTGACATCAGACAAAACACCGGGCCAAAACACAGGACGAGACAAACGACAAAACAGAAACAAACGTAAAAGCAATTCAAACCAAAATAACAAATATAATAAGGGAAAAGTAAATAATTCATTAACACTGGACAAAGTCACACTACGCAGACACACAGCAAAAACTGAAAATGATAAATGATGTTAACGGACATAAAAAACAAAATAAATGTGATGAACAGCAAAATCACTAGGCATACTGGTATCTACCAGTCAAACTCCCAGTTATGACAGTTTCTTTTTCACAGGGCTGTAAAAAAGCATCTCTCCAGTCTAAAGCATCATGTTAAAACTACTAATCATGAAATTCAAAATATAAGGTTGCATAAACCTGTATTTCTATAACAACAGCAGACTCAAAGTCAGATGCACACACAAGAAATCAGTGTACATACACCAGTTAGCCTTTCAGTGGAAATTTTACACATCCTTACTAAGCCCATTAAGGAAATAGTGTGGGGAAAAAACAAATTACACAATTTTCCACTTATCAGATATATATTGCCACGGCATGTTTACTGTCTGATGTTTGCTTACTTAGTTTGGAAACCTAGACCCTTGGTTACGCCCAAAACATATCCGGGCATATTGCAATATCACACTGTTGTGTTTATGATAGTGCTGTCACTTAAAATACCTAACTGCGTTAATTGTGATTAATCACATTTTTGCTGGCTCGTATTTGACACAAAGGAAATACTTTTCTCTTTAAAAAGCTCTGCACAGCCATACTAGAAGACAATATAAGCTTGAAGCGTCATTAAAATATGCTTTTATTACTTTGTAATAATTCAATAAACTCAAGAAACGAACAGTAATTACCAGAATAATGACATTTTCATTCAAAGTATTAATTTCATTAGGTACTTTTAATAGAAACAGCATGCACAAGCTGCCATTTCTTGTTCCGGGCCCATTGTTAAACCACACAGTAATACAGTACACTATGCGTTTATGCAACGGTATCTGCTGTCACACAGTAACGAGCATAATTGGATAAGGAAGTGTTCCAAATCATTTCTATTTCTTTTTGCTGTAGGCTAATCGTGCTCTGTTACTATTATTAATAGTGCCCATAACATTGAAACCACCTCCTTGTTTCTACGCTCACAGTCCATTTAATTTTATCAGTATGCAGAGCAACAGATGGACTACAGTTTAACTGTAGAACTACAAAGCTAAGTGTACCATTAAGGTAATCGAGCTGAATAAACGGAGAACAAGTGTATAAGAGAGGTGTTTTTGACATTATAACGTATTGTCCCTAGCTGATCACTAATTCACTCTTTTCTTAGTTCACTTCAGTATTATTCAGGGATGATGTTCCCTTCAATTCACAGCAGTTTACCTTTAATTTAAATTAAATACAGTACTGTGCAAAAGTTTTAGGCCACCATTAGATTAGCTATACCATAGATTTGGCAATGGTATAATGACCAAATATACAGTGGGGCAAAAAAGTATTTAGTCAGCCACTGATTGTGCAAGTTCTCCTACTTAGAAACATGAGAGAGGTCTGTAGTTTATCATAGGTACACTTCAACTATGAGAGACAAAATGAGAAAAAAATCCAGGAAATCACATTATAGGATTTTTAAAGAATTTAAATTGTAAATTATGGTGGAAAAACTAAAAAGTATTTTGGTCAATAACAAAAGTTCAACTCAACACTTTGTAACATAACCTTTGTTGGCAATGACAGAGGTCAAACGTTTCCTGTAAGTCTTCACCAGGTTGGCACACACTGTAGGCTGGTATTTTGGCCCCATTCCTCCATGCAGATCTCCTCTAGAGCCAGTGATGCTGTTTGGGGCTGTCGTGCTGGGGCTGTCGCTGGGCAACATGGACTTTCAACTCCCTCCACAAATTGTCTATGGGGTTGAGGTCTGTAGACTGGCTAGGCCACTCCAGGATCTTGAAATGCTTTTTACTCGTTGCCTGAGTGGGTGTGTTTGGGATGTATGTCTTCCATTTTCTTACAATTGCTCCCACAGTTTTATTTATTCACACCAAAATGCTTGCCTATTGTAGATTCACTCTTCCCAGCCTAGTGCAGGTCTACAATTTCCGTCCTGGTGTCCTTCAACAGCTCTTTGGTCTTGAGTTTGGAGTCTGATTGTTTGAGGCTGTGGACAGGTGTCTTTTATACAGATAATGACGTCAAACAGGTGCCATTAATACAGCTAAGGTCTATGAGAACCAAAAATGTTGCTCGTTTGTGGGTGACCAAATACTTATTTTCCACCATGATTTACAATTAAATTCTTTAAAAATCCTACAGTGTGATTTCCTGGATTTCTTTTCTCATTTTGTCTCTCATAATTGAAGTGTACCTATGATGAAAATTACAGACCTCTCTCATGTTTCTAAGTAGGAGAACTTGCACAATCAGTGGCTGACTAAGTACCCCACTGTAATTATTTCTCAGTCTCTTAATTAACCAGAAAATACAGGAAATTTGTATGCAGTATTAAAAAAAACTGAAAGAAATCAGAAAAAACAGCTTCTATAGGCCACCGTGGAAAGTATTTAGTGTGACCTCCCCTTACACTTAAGCAATAGCAGCATCTGGGAGCTTCTTCAGGATGCCAAGTTGACTTTTCTACAGTCTGAAGAAGAATTACTTTTTGGAAGGATAGCAGCCAAGAAATCACTTTTTTTTGGAAGGGGAACAGAGTGAAAAGGCAAAGATATGCTAATTCTCACAAAGGTTGGAATAAAAATCAATGGAATAGAGTATTACTGAGTGACAAATACAAGTTTGACATTTTTGGGTCCAGTCGTTGACAATATGTTATATATGGTCATTATACCATTGCTAAAACAACAAATCTAATGGTGGCCCAAAAGCTTTGCACAGTACTGTATTTTTAAATTATGTACAAATGATTACAACAGTAAACACGTCTTTGTTGATTGCCAACATTCTGGTAAGAGGAAAAAGGTGTACAACTGATTTTTTCCTAGACCATTCCTTTAATTTATTGAAAACCCTACTCACAGTAACTTAATTTGCCACCATCCAGCAACATGCAAGAATCTCCTACATGCTGACTTTTCTATTTTGGTCAGCACGTCATGATTAACCCCCAATGTCCAACTTTAACTGATGTGTAGATGCTCTTCGGCTAAAAAATGGAGCAGCTCATAAATATGCTCAGAATATCAGAATTACTTTCTAGAAGCCGATGGGAAGTCACAGGTATTTTACCCTAATGGGGTTGTCACCTTGGAGGTGGTCCTGAGAGTCCTTGATCCATCCTGTCAATACAGGCTATTGACATACATTCACACCTCAATTCTAATGACTCACATGAAGGCAGTGTGAGGCAGTGACACACCTTGGCCCCTGTGACCCTAACAAATGTATTGACAGGGTGGGTCAAGGACAATCAAGACCATCTCCAGGGTGACAACCCCACTAGGGGTTAAATACCCGGGACTACCCATCAGCTTCTAGAACTGAAGAAGCCTTTCGGATGACAGGTGAAACATCTTCAAGAACCAAGAAGTCATCCAGTTGCCTTCAACTCAACACTCAAGTCTACCATGACCTGGATGACTGAGAACTTACACAGACATCATAATTACTTTTATCTAGTGAGACCAAAATACTGCCTCTACATCCAGAACAGTCATAAAACTCATATATACTCATGTCCCATGCACTTCCTAGCCAAACTAGGTTTGCAAACGCATGAACAAAGAACATAGTGGATAATAAAAGAATGGTGGGAAATGGAGTCACACCTGACACAGATGTGGCAAGCTCTTTACCAACAGTAGGAGTAGAGGCTGCGCTGAGAGAGTTGGTGGAGGAGATGGAGGAGGTGCTCTCTGCCCGTGCCAATGGTGCCAATGGTGGAGGGCTTGACGAGTAGACTGGGGGACTGAAAGGACGATTCTGAGAGGAGAAGAAAACAGGAATGATGTACAATGAGGATAAAAAGACCAAGAGACCTAGTGCTAGAGACAGATGTGGTTACGTTCTACATTTATTCCTTTACGTGTACTTAAGCTATGTCATGGTATCAGGTCTAAAGAAGATCTGCGCAAACACTAGGATACTGTATTGCAGAAGCTACATACCACCTCCCCTACGCTTGCTTTCCCAGGAGCCAGTTTGGGACGGGAAGGTGGACGTGGAGGAGGAGGGGGTGGTGGAGGGCTGCTGGCAGTCAGTGGCGTTGCAGGACGTGCAGGGGAAGAGGAGCCTGCAGATCAAGGGCACTTCATTGAAATAACATTCAGCACAGGAAGCAGACTTGTCATGATATATCATTCAATACAAGGAACATTTTTTACATATACAGTACTGTGCAAAAGTCTCAGGCCACCATTAGATTTGTTGTTTTATCAATGAAATAATAACCATATGTAACATATTGTCGACGACTGGGCCCAAAAATTGCAAACTTGGATTAGTCACTCCATAATACCCTTTTCCACTAAACTTCAATACAATCTTTGTGAGCTTTAGCATGTGTTAGCCTTTTCACCCTGTTCCCCTTCCGAACAAAGTAATTTCTTGGCTGATACCCTTCCAAAAAGACCATTCCTGATCAAGCTTCTTCGGACTATAGAAAGGTCAACTTGGCACCCAGATGAAGCTCCCAGATGCTGCTACTGCTTAAGTGTAAGGAGAGGTCACAGTGAATACTTGCCACTATAGCCTATAGAAGCTGTTTTTTATATTGCATACACATTTCTAGTTGTATACTAATAAAGAGACAGAGAAATAATTATATATAGTCATTAAACAGTTGCTAAAACAATGGTATATCTAATCTAATTGAGGCCCAAGACTTTTGCCCAGTACTGAATGTGACAACACTTAGTCTGGTCAGTCTAATTAGAACTTGCTCTGTGCAGTGTTCTGCTGGGAAACCTTGGGTGCTGGAATTCATTTGGATGTTACTTTGACACATACCAACAACTTCAACATAGTATTTCCTTATAGCAGTTGCCTCTTTCAGCAGGATAATGTGCCCTGCCACGCTTGAAAAATTATTCAAGAATGGGTTGAGGAACATCACAAAGAGTTCATGATGTTGATTTGGCCTCCAAATTCCCAGATCACAAGCCGATCAAACATCTGTGGGACATGCTGGAGAAACACAGCAGCCAAGCCAAGCCAGGACTCAAACCCCAATGTCTGCAGCTTTTAGGTACCCACTGCACCACCGTGCTGCGTTCAGTAACAGTACAATTATGTTTAAGTATCAAATAATTGTTTGTAACCAGTGTGATATGCAACATTATCCCACAGTAGCAACATTAAGCAATCTTAATAGTGAACTTGGATGAAACTAGTTCTAATTTCTTCCTAGCATACACCCTAATGTATTTAACAACTACAAGGTATTTTGAACAGTCCCGTGCACAACATATCAGTGCAGCAGAACGAAAGCTCCTGCCCACCACCATTCATTACTTTGCCATTCATTATCCTTACTAGTGTCATGAAGCACTTTCACACCAGAGGAATTTTTTCATAGAACTGTGACAACTTTTTCTGGAACTGGGAGCGACTGTGGTTCTTAGAATGCTGTGTACGGGGACCTTTTTAGCTCCTGCTTCAAGGCAGGGTCTATTACCAGCGCACAGTGAACCCTGAGTGAGAGGTTCTACTGGCGGTGCAAATGCAAACCAAAAAAGCCCTGGAATGAATGTAGTTCTCTCTGCAGGGGGTAGTTGCTCACAAATTAGTCCCTAGAACTGTTTGGTACAAAAGCAGGCCAATGTGATCTAAATCACAGCACATCTGGAGAACCATAACAACGTTTGGAAACAAAACCCAGTTTACAAATCTTAAGCCAATCCAACCATTATGATTCAACTAAACGGTTCCATACTACATAGTGCATCAAATAAGTGTACTGCCAATAGTATCATTACAAATTATTTAGTGCAAAGAGTGCAGTTTGGGATACAGCCCAGAAATAGCTTTCAAACAGTGCATTCACCAGTTTGAACTCACCACTGTCACTGCCTCCACTCCCAGCTGCAGGTGTGGGTCCAGGAGACTGTGACACTGGCCTATATGTAGGGGGTGGAGGAGGTGGGGGCGTTGATCTGGTACCCTGCCCCTCAACATCTTTGGATGAAGTATTGTCTTCACTTGGATTCTCTTTAAGACAGACCTCCTGACAGCTCTTGTTATTGTCCTGATTAAGAGCCATGGGTGGGGGGATTGTACATGCATTCATATTAAGAGCAGTAGGTGAGGTTTTGCCTGAACCAGTCCCTTTGTCTTTGTCACTAATAGACTGCGCAGATTCAGCACTGGGCAAGAGTGGTTCGTTTGTTGAAACTGGGGCTTCTTCTTCTGGACGATGTGGGACTAAGGGGGGAGAGGGTGTGTTATCTTTGGGAGGGAGAGCAGCACTTGGAGGGGAGGGTGTGTTTCTTAGTGCTTCGGTTGGAGGAAGAGGAGGGGCGGGTTCTTCCGGAGGCAGAGGAGGGGCGGGTTCTTCTGGAGGTGGTGGGGATTTTGGTAAAGGTGGAGCTGGTTCTTCTGGTGGGGGCGGTCTTTCGGGTGACTCATCGTTGAAGCACACCCACATGTCAGCAGCATTTTCCGCAAGTTTGGGAGAGTCCGGTGGGCCAAAAATATTGTCCAGGTCTGCTATGGAGGGCCGGTTTGGGTTCACTGAAATTTCCTCTCCCTTCACATCTGTATCAGGAACATATTGAAGCAGTTCATAGGAGTGAAAATGATTAAAAACAATACATTTGACTGGGAAAACCATAAGTAAGGAAACAAAAAAGATACAAGAAACAGCATGGTATGACATGTCCACTCTGTAAACTGCTCATTTCTGATTTTTTGCTTAAATCTGATTAATTGGTTATATACAGTGGTACCTCGGTTCTCGTCATTAAATTGTTCCAAAAGGCTTGTTGAGTAGTGAAAACGATGAGTACTGAGCACATTTTTCCCAAAAAGGAACCATGTAAATTGAATGAACCCCCAGGGTATCCACACTCTATAAGGCATTGTGCATTACTGTTGCATTGTACAGGTGCTCCCTGATTACGATGGGGTTCTGACAAAACCACCATAAGTTAAATATATCATAAGCTGATGAGTTTAATATAAGCATTAAACATGAACACTTACATTAACCTACAGTTGGCCAAAATCATTAACACAAAGCTTATTTTTAATAAAGTGTTAAAAAATCTTATAATATTTAGTGAGTAATGGACTGAAAGTGAAAAGTAAAAGCAAAATACTTACTCTACTGGTGAATCCAGGGCGCTAGCATAGTTGCTAAGCTAACTGGAGCCTGTGTTCCAGAGCATTCAGTTTGTGTTTTCATTTGTTTTCTCTTATAATTAACCTTTATAGGACCCATTTTGCACTAAGAACACAGTACTGTAGATGTAGTAATAAAGAAAAACACAACAAACGGATATCTTCACTGAGCAAGAGATATTGCGAATCTGAATCACTGAATCGAGTGAAGCCTGAAATGAGTCATGCGGCTCGACTCGTACACATTTAAGCAAGTGGACTGAGTCCTGAGCAAACGACGGGAACCAAGACAAATTTTTCTAGTCAAAATGCGTTGAGAACCAAATTCAGCGCATTCAGAGGTATTCGAGAACCAAGGTACCACTGTATATTAAATTTCAGAACGTTTACAGGGTCTTGGAAAGGAAACCCTTTCCCACAATTGAAGAGAAAGACTGGATTTTAAGACACCCATCATAACACACAATACAGTAATGGAATGGGAGAACATACAGTTGTGGAAGAAGCACCGGGTCAAGCAGCGCTCTTACCAGCAGAATCTGCGCTTGGAGAGTTGATCGGAGGAGGGGAAGTCGGCACATTCTTGGGTGGAAGCGGAGGGACAGCTGCAATGACATCAGGGTGGCTGAGACAAGCTTTTTTAAATGCCCCTATTTGTTGGCCATCATTCCTGTGCTTTGCTAACTGTGCTAACCCAGGAAAAAACAGGACTGCTTCCATGCCCAAAACACCATGCATATGCAAGGTCTTACTCATTAGATGCAAGGAGAGGCTGGGAGGGGCCGGGCCATGGGATGAGTAACTCAGATGATGACAACACTTCACTCTGTGTGGCCAATTTGCTTTTAATAACAGCGTGCATAGTGGGTGTCCTGGACCCATTTCATGTGAACACTGCGGTGCAAGATGATGTAGAAGGCATTGCTAACAACACAGCTGCTCCTAAAATTCCCATTAAAACTTTCCTATAACTGCACTAAAACACATTTAATACAATTATCTTTTTGTGTGACAGTGGAAAGTCTCTGTTAATGAATTCTGCCCACAGCAACACAAACACAATGTCATAAATAATACATTACTGATACGATGTTATAATAGGCCTTGGATTTGGTTTGTAACAGCTTGTCTGGCTACAATTTTCAAAACTTTCTTGGTGTTCAACTAAACCAAATGTTGACTACTTTCTGGACTCTTCAATGACAGTAACTGGTTCCAATGAATTTATATACAGTATATTTTGTTTTATATACATATAAAATCACTAAATAAAGCCACTATTCTGTCATAAGAACTATGGTTACCACATGAAATGGGCCCAAGCTGCATCACCTAATAATATGGCTATGACCATGTTCAATTTAAATTAAATTCAATTAAATTTAAATTCAACTAATAGCTAGGAACTGCAAACCAGATGCTAATTTCAGAAGGAGTTTCCTCTAAGGCACATCAAGTCAGTCCCCTTAAATATTCATGAGTGTGTGTATATGCACTTAATAATCCAATCACAACTGGATTTTAGCAGTTATCTGGTTATTCAAGTGGTCATGTACACAGCATACTCCAATTTTCCAGATCGGATTATGGTCTGGAAACTAGAGTATGAAATACGATATAGAGAGCTGGATTTTATCGGATTTCTTACTCCGATTTCCAGACCATAATCCGATCTGGGAAATCAGAGTATGCTGTATTCAATTGGCCAGTGGTTTACTTTTTCTCGCAGGATCTGGCAACCCCAGAATTTAAGCGTAGCACGGAACGGAATTTTAAAAACACAGCTAAATGGCTCCCGAACATTCTGGTGGACTCTGAAAAGCTGTATATCCCTGAGGAAATTAAGAGTTTCATTATTTAACTAATAAAAGTTTGGAGTTTACATAACATTCTATTGTGAGATATTGGTTGGTTGCAAAGTGGAAATATGATTACTGCCAGAGTAAATCCAGAGGTTTCCCATTATCTGATTAACCAAGTGCACGTAAACTTGTTAACACTGACAAAATGTAATTTTCTGTGCATGTAAACGCACTCACTGAGACAGCTGAACCCAGAGGAAAGTGCTAACTGTACCAAACTATACTCTTGAAAGATGACCACTTCTCTCATTAAGAGGAAAGATAGGAATTATATCCATCCCTGCCACAGACCAGGGCCAAATAGCTGTTACACTAACACGATTCAAAAACACCATCTACCAACAACAGTGTATATGAGCATTTTGCTCAGAAGCCCTACACACCCATGTAAAATGTAACTCTGACCAAAGCTAAATTAAACTGTACTGAATTTGATGTAGCATTTGATTTCAGGCCACATAAAGTAAACCATCATCAGAGGAGACTGCCACAGGCTGTACTGGGTGACTTTAGGGAAATGAGTTAGATTGGTTTTCCTCACTAAGGATTTGCAAAATTAGTGGGTTAATGAAGTTGGCGAAAGGGGAAAAGTTAATGAAAACCACATTCCCAGACAATTTCACTCAAACATCCATTTGGCAAGAACAGGGGAGAGTTCATGATCCCAGACGAGACAATGAGTGCTGCATGAACGGAGACTTACGTCCTGAAGGAAAAGTTCTTCCCAGAGAAGGGTCTGGGTATGGCTCATGTAAAGAAGCCCCCCAAACCTCGGGTTCCTCTATCATCACTAATGTGTGAAAGATGGCACAACACAAAGCCATTGGAGAGCAGTGTTAAGCACCACACAAGTCAGAGTTTAGAACATCCTGCTCTTGCTCTGTCATAAACCAAACTAATCACAACAAATTTTCTTCTGCTACTATTTTCAATATTTCAAAATCCAAATGAAAAGGAAGGACTTAAAGCAATAGAAATCCCGTAGACAGGTTCCATGTGGTCAGGTAAGGACACCACTAAAGCTTCAAACTGAAAATAACTGATAGTAACTCTATAGTAGCATTCTTCTAAAGCTCTACAAAATGACAAATACAACTTTACTGTTTAAGTCTAAGGGTTGTCCTTTTAGCTTCTATAATAACTGGGTTTTTTTTTTGGTTAAATGCACCCCATTCTGTTCTCAGTGCAAAGCTGACACTGCTTGAGTTCATATTTGTACTAATCACATGTATGCTAGGTTGTCAAAGTGAAGGGATATTAGGTTAAAAAAACAACAGACTATTCCTTTAAACAAATCATAGTGTTAGTTGACAGACACCTAGAATAATTAAAGGGGATGCAAAATTGGTCGAAATTGGTCAAACAATGGATGCGATGAAATACATATTTTTTATAACCACTGCCTAATTGGCTGACTTTTCATGCAGTTGAGTTTGAAGGAGCTGCACTAAACCAAGCTCAAGTCCCAGCAGTGCTTACCAGCTCTGCCTGAAATGACCTGAAGACAATTTTTTTTTACTTTTTTATTTTTATTGTTCATCCCCACTTGTCCTGGTCAAGGTCACATGTGGGGCTCTGGCACCTATTCCCAGAGAACACTGGGCACATTCATGGGACAGGATGTCAGTCCATTGCAGAGCTGGCAGGGATTGCTTTTACAGCACAGGGGGATGATCCCTTACCTCCCTCAAACAAAGTCAACCTTGCATTTACGTGTGGCATGATCTGGCCAGAAGGAACTACCCAGTCTTGAACTCTGCTCCCAACAACGATGGGCTGCTGTGCTACGCGAGTGTCCATGGTAATTTGACCTCTGTGTCATCTAATACTTATATTTCTGTCAAAATATCTGTGAATGACTACTTAAGTTCCTAAAGTCTCAGGTCTCAAAAAAAAAAAAAAAAAAAAAAAAAGGAACAAATCACCAGGGAGACCTGAATTCAAGCTTCAGCAGTGCCTCTGGCGTGGCCGGATGCTGCACAGACGCATCTGTCTGTCAACCCGCTGGCCATCAGAGGCACCGGCAAAGACTGTAAATGAGGGGAGAGCGCCAATAGATGGCTGCCACTTGCCAATGAAAAGAAACATTTGGTGGCTGCGGGATGTACAGAGTTACTCGCTGGCCTAGGGCGCTCCTTCCTTCCTCTAGAAATATTATTGTGACGTATGGTTTGCTTAAAGACTTTAGAATACATGTTTTTTATTACTACACTAAATGTACACTATATTATAAATTATATATCGCTCAATTTCAGTGTAGGATGAAGCAACCCTTCCTGTAATCTTTTTTTGGCCAAGAATTATTGAGTCGACTGTATGGTTTCTGTCAAAAATTTTCAGCAGATTTTAGGCTGTAATCCCTATGATATACACTTAAATCCTGCATTACACAAACAAGTTATATTAGTGAATGGAAGGATGTGGAGAGAAATAGAACAGTAACTGTGCTGAGATTATCTGCTCTGTATTATAGCAACAACTATAACTAAAATATATCCATCCACAGAGGTTCATGTTCAACATATGTACCTTCAATCTTCTGGTCATCAAAGGCCGTCTCCAGTGGCGGACCAAATAAGGCTGTTGCATCCTCTGGCACTGGCGATTTCTTACTGCTGAAGCAAATAATATAATAAAATGCCTGTTTTGATGCTTTACTTGCCTTAGTAAAATAAACAAAAGCACCATGTTTTACTCCATCATATTCTGGTTAGGGTTGCATGAGGGGGTTTGTTATGATTGTATATCATTGTGGGGACCAAATGTCTCTACAAGGATAGAAATATCTGACATTTTTACCTTGTGGGGACATTTTGCTGGTCCCCACAGAGAAACGTGTTTTTGCAGAAACTGCACTAGTCAAAATATTTCAATTATGTGACTGAGGTTAAGGTTGGGGTTAGGTGTAAGTTTAGGATTAATTAACTATAGTAATCATCATGTCAATGGAATGTCCCCACCAGGATAGTGAGACATAGTGAGATTGTGTGTGTGTGTGTTGTATACCTTGGAGGTTCGGGTACAGGTGTAGGTGAGGGGACAGAGGCTGGAGCTAATGTGGGAACAGAACGTCTTGGTCGTGCAATTTCTTCACCTGCAAACCGAGCAATGTATATTTAGCCTGGAAACTAAATTAACCACAGACACACTGTAGGTACACTGTATTTCACTTGCACACAAACACATGCTTTAAAGTTTTATGCTGATGAACCATTCAAAAGTAATTTACGAGAGAACAATTTAAAATGTTCACAATGTACTTACTAGCTGCATCTCTTTTCCCCAGACCCTAGAAAAAAAACAGAAAGCCAAAATATCACATAAAAGAAATATAAAAGTATACATGTAATGTACCTGGTGAAGGTTCAGTAAACAGTAATTGTGACTATGGACAACTACAATAAAATAAAAATGATCTGATCAATTATAAGTAACATATTACCATTCTACCAAACTAATTCAAAGTCACAGTTGAAAACTTCCAGATTTGTATTGCTGTTTCCCAAAATATTTGTTCATATGCATATTATACCATATTTAAAGTTACTGTGGTACTGTGGACTGTGGTAGCCTAGTGGTTAAGGTACTGGACTATGGACCAAAAGGACCAGGGTTCAAATCCCACCTCTGCCAAGCTGCCACTGTTGGGTCCTTGAGCAAGACCCTTAACCCACAATTGCTTGGATTGTAAGACTGTACCAATTGTAAGTCGCTCTGGATAAGGCATCTGCTAAATGCTGTAAATGTAAGAATCCACCCAGAACCTGCTAGAATCTGATGTAGGTAAATCCACAAAAACAGTTTTTGGTATTAAAAGAAAGTGCATTTTCAGATTTCACTCAAAAGCTGAGTCTTTAGTCGGCATCTGAAAACAGAAAGAGACTTCCCTGCATTTTACAAATCTAAATCTAAAACTCTGTGTTGATATTTCTGTTTATACTGTTTTGAAATATTGTTCCTTTCCCAAAACATTACCAAGTGTTTCAATAGTGACTGTTTAGATTATTTTGAGTATAGCTCAATAAAGCTAGACAGTACATGGCCAGCAAACGAGACAGTTGTTCATTCATTCACTTGCTGATCCATTTGATCCCGGACAGGGTCGCAGGAGAGCCAGTGCCAAACCGGTAGCATAGAGCGCAAGGCAGGAACAACCCTAGACAGGGCGCCAATCCATCATAGGGGACACACCCACAGACACACACACACACACACACTAAGGGAACTTTAGAGACGCCAATTAAACTAACACACGTCTTTGGACTTTGGGAGGAAATTGGAGTACCCTGAGTAAACCCACGAGGACATAGGGAGGACAGGCAGAGTCCACACAGAATCACTCCATCTGGGATTGAACACAGGACCTTCTTGCTGTGAGGCGACAGTGCTACTCACGAGTCACGGTGTCACCTCTGAACAGTTGTAAATCAGTTAAATCATGTTTTTCGCTAGTACACATACTTTTATTTACCCAATAAAATACATGTTCAGTAGTGATAACTTTTAATGTTACACCCTGATTTTCAGACTTTGAGACGCATTTACTTCAAAAGAATGGGATCTAACTCCTCACCATATGGCTGTAAGGTACAGGGGTGTAGTTTGAAATGCCAGGGTGTGGCTTAAATAAGGCTCTGCTTATGGACTAAAAATTCGATAATGAGACAAAAATTTGAGAGCATTTTTTGCATAACGCATTTGTTTTCTATTTAAAAATATAATTAATTACAATTCTAAATCTTTTAGCTTTACTATAAAATAAATAAAAATGCCATGTTATAAAACAATCTAAAAGTGCAAAAACAATTTAAGTATTATTTTCACAATTTAAACTTTAGTGGTTAGGGACAGTAACAGCCAATTACCGATAAAAAGCACCCTATGAACAATGATTTTGTATAGATTTTTTCTTGTATAGATTTTACTATTACTTTTTAGTTATTATTATCTCAATTAATGCTTTAGGTTTACACGGATTACAACATAATCATTAAGGTCTAAATGCTTCAATTGATTTTTAAATATGTCTTTACTGTGGGACCACAATTTGAACTAATTCTTATCCGCATGGGTATACTCTGGGTACTCCGGTTTCCTCCCACATTACAAAGACATGTCTTAGGTTAACTGGTCGCTCTAAATTGGCTCAGTATGAATGTGTGTGACTAGTGTTGACGTAAACCTTGCTCCTCTCATGAATAGTCGCTGATGCGACGTCAAATAACGAAAGGACGAAAGGCCCATATATGGACGAAAGGCCCATATAGGTGTTCTACACATTACACAGGAGTTTCAGAATACATCACATCAATATATATGAACCTAAAGTGCAACAGCTGTTACATATGCATGTGTATGAATTATTAAATTGGTATGAACTGCAAAGTCCTTGTGGCCTTTAGACCAAGGTATGTTCATGATACATTTATGAAAAGACTACAGAAAGCATATGGAGCACTTACCGGGCTACGTCTCTGTGACCAGCAAAAAGGAAGAGAGAAGAGACACCTGGTCAGAGAGTGACAAATCAGTAATACAGACTATCAAAATATAGAGCACAGCAAGTGAAGCATTCACCTCAAATGTGTCAGTGTATACACACTTCCCATACACCATTTCTTAAGGTTTCTATTAAAGTTTCAAGTAGTTATCAGGAAAAGAAAGAATTCAGGTTTACAGAGCAGTCCCATCAAAATGAACAAAGTGAATCATTTTTATAAAAATAAACAAACAAAAGAATATTTCATACTGCACCTTTCATACAGTGGGGCAAAAAAGTATTTAGTCAGCCACTGATTGTGCAGGTTCTCCTACTTAGAAAGATGAGAGAGGTCTGTAATTTTCATCAAAGGTACACTTCAACTATGAGAGACAAAATGAGAAAACATTCTTTAAATGTTTAAATGAAAAATTCTTTAAAAATCCTACAATGTGATTTCCTGGATTTTGTTTCTCATTTTGTACAATCAGTGGCTGACTAAATACTTTTTTGCCCCACTGTGTGTATATACATATCAAATTTTAAAGCACATTTTAAAGGATTGTCAGCAAGTTTAATACTAAAGGGATAATCCAACCAAAAATGCTTACGTCACTAACAGTGAATGAAACCCAGCGGGTCACTAAAGTCATTACTTACCATCACCATGCTAACTGCTGGTTTTATGCCCTGCTGCTTCTAGCCCCTGTTCATATTTTTGAGTTAAGGATTAGCTGGACATTTTATTAATACAACCCCTTATTTTCCACTGTGCACTATGGTTTTCAAAAATAAAAGCAGCTGATGTACAGTATATTAAAGCAATAAGGCACAAGAGGCCATGCATTACAGTGATCATGGGCAAAGGGTGTTGTTAAGCATGATGCATGGTGGAGTGATTAAAACCCCCTTAGCCATAATAAACATCACTGTAAC
>JAJAGP010002909.1:26324-93143 GCA_025084515.1 Ancistrus triradiatus
GTAAGTTACTTATAAAGTAAGTCCCACTTTAACATTGTTAATACGTGTGTCGATGTTTGTTGCATCACCCCCTGGGCTCACATTGAATCGATGTAATGTGCATAAAACCTGGGCTCCTTGTGCCTCATATAAATCTCAAAACAGCCTCTCATATACGTTGGTCTCTGAGTATTTAATTTATTAAAGTGAGACTTACTTTACAGACAAAAATAAAATCAATAGCCTCTTTGGTGGGCTGTTACTAACTTTATTAGGACCCATAGTGGCTTATTTGTACTAAGAATATATGTAAAAATAAAAACAAAAAATGTGAAACTTTACAGCAGATATTCGCCAAAATCTGCATTGAGCTGAAACTGAGCCTATGTTTTGGTTGTGCCAAGCAAATGGCAAGTGCCAAGACAAATTATGTCTTGTCAAAATGTGTCTATAACCAAAGTCGACGAGTTGCGAAGCAGACAAGTGCTGAGGAATGACTATGTTCTATGTTTTTTTCTATGTAATTTAATGAGCAGCAATGTCAGCATATGTAGGCTATATGGCAGTGATAGTAATGTATAAAATAGATATTATATCAAATATATTGTTCTAGATTCAGTCTCTCTAAAAACTTTAATATCTTGGTGGGAGGTTTCTTCTTGAAAAGACAGACTGGAGCTGCCCCACCCACCAAGAGATAATGACTTCACTAAATGCAAATTCCTAAATGCATACTTCACCACTTTCAGGCGACAAGCTAGAAGCTTTCATAACCTGACTGACCTGACCATTTTCAGATCTCATTTTTTGACTCAAACAACTCAAAAACTAATTTTGGGACATATGACACACGGGTATGCATATGACTCCTCCCTTAGAGTCAGGCCACTATATTTTAGTTTGCGCTCATAAGCAGTGGTGTAATACAGAAAAGACCTACACAACAGCTCAAGAAAAGTAATGCCAATACTACAGAAAACAAATAGCATATGCATTCATCAAATATTACCCAATCCACTAAGCAGCTAAAGATGAAATAGTGTAGATAAATGTGAACCTTTTGCAATTTCAATGAACTCTAAATAAACAACAAATCCAATATCCTTTCCAAGATACACTGGTAGCTTTAAGACCTCAATGCATGACTGACCATGTAAAAGAGTTCTTCTGTATACCAGATCATATTAATAAAACACGAGCATCACCTGCAAACCTGCACCGGGTTCCTCCACGTGTTCTATTAGCAAAGCCTGAGCCATTTGTAATGTCTCATCTCACATGTAACCCTACCGAAATTCCTATCTTTAACCTATGATACCATAAGAATAGCTCATCAGCTGCTGACGCTCTTATGAGCGAATACAACAACCTACATAACCTACACGTACTGTTGTTTAGCTTAACAAGCCTATTATCTTTGAACCATATTATACTCATATGAACATAAATAATGACCACTCCATCAATATGGTTAGGAGTATGGATAAATAAACAGACAAACTTTTGAACAGAACAGTAACTAAATGAAGGTACCCATATTGTCTGGTTCAAACTGCTGAATGTTCCAATTCATGCTTAATCAGAATAGTAGGAGGTTTAGTTATATGGGGTCAGTCTATCAATCTCCTCTGGTGAAACTTAAGCAAACCAAAAATGGGCTATGGACAGTTTACATGCAGGTGTAAGTCCATCACAAGGCTGACAGAGGTTGCTGTTACACAGCTGTGGAGGATCCTCTGGCCAACCTCCCATTCCTTAGGCACAGCCAATGACCTGAATGTCTGAATGCCTGAGCAGGTTGAAAGGAATCCCTGGGTCACCATGCAGGCTTGCTACTGGTTCATATCGATATACAATATGAAACGCATAAATTAGCGTTAAATCAGCCAAAACAAATGCCATCATATCCGGACTTTTTACCAAAAGGTAATTCATCAAATACAGGAACCAGAGATGAGTCTGTAACTGGAGTAGTACAACACTATCAATACCAACTCCAACGTATCACCAAAGTTCAGGATTTTATTATATAATTTTTATTCTTTATCTGGTTTATATTGCCTTTATAATACAGATCATTGATATTCGCTATTCAACTATTATTTGAAAAAAAAAGAACAAGCAAAATGCAACAATGGTACATTCAAGCACATGACTCATTTTAATACCGTTCAATGGAGGCAGAGGGAGGATTGCCAAAAGCTTCAGCACTTCAGAGAGTGAAATTCAGCGTGTGGGATTTGAGGGACGTAAGCATCTTTGTGCTACATTAACCAAGTGCCACTGTTGCTTAGATCAGCACTGCTACTTCAGTTAATGAAAATGAGATACAGAAAGAGGAATGCCCATGCAAACTGCATTCAGTCACACGGCATTCCTGCTACATATAGAACTCATGCTGCATGTTATGTTTAGCATTTCTACATTACAAAGGTATTTTGAAGAGTGCTAACCTATTTCAGAGCATTGCTCAAACAAGAATTACTCTATACATGTTTTATGCTTAAACGATTTTTGCTTCAGTGTATGATGAGTGTGTCAGAGTGAATAATTCAGCGAGCAGGCTTTCATATGATCCTGTGCTTCTGTTCTTACACAGATACGTCATGCAGCGTCACTGCCCAGTTTCCAACCTGAATAATTAAGAGAGAGCACCCAGTTATCCAGTACAGCTGAGACTCTCAGTGCTCACTAGGTAACATTAGGTCAGTGAGAACACAACTGCACAAAAGTGTACCTCATGAGACAACGGGCAAATTTAGAAACCAACAAACAATATGCCTAATTTAGTAAGAAATAAAGCATGACTGGTGTGCAGTGTTCGGATGGTCTGATGCCTACATAACAGCACAACCTGCTGCTTTAATCCGTATATACAATACTATGATAGCTTTCTAACTGTCACACATTTTTATTTGGTTAAAACACACACACACACACTTCTAACCATTTATCGTTCCGTTTAAACATGTGGACTTTGCTAATTGAGTTATACACTAGCCATTTTTCTGCTCTCACCCAGAAGCTATTTAGCTGTTAATAATGTCAATTTAATGCTATGAAATACAGGTATGTGCTGTTTCATGTCCATCTGACCAATGTCTGTTTGCTTTAATGGCCGAGGTCATAAAAATTGAAATAAATTATAATAGGAAACAATAATCGGTCTTTTTAACTCCGGAGGACACAGTCGTAAACAGACTCAAACTACAAAAGACTATACAGTGGTGCTTGAAAGTATAGGGCTAAGGAAAACAGGATGGAAAAAGAAGAAAAAGATAAAAAGGGGGAAGAGAAAGGGGGGCGGGAGGGGGGAAAAAGTTGAGATGTGTATAGAGGGAGGAAGAATATATGGAAAAAAAAAATCCAGCAGATTTTAAAACAAGTCGAAATAAAGTTTAGAGAAAGAGAACCCCCACAGTTAAACAAATGAGACAAAAATATTATACTTGGTCATTTATTTATTGAGGAAAATTATTCAATATTACATATTAGTCAGTGGCAAAAGTATGTGAACCTCTAGGACTAGCAGTTAATTTGAAGGTGAAATGACAGTCAAGTGTTTTCAATCAATGGGATGATAATCAGGTGTGAGTGGGCACCCTGTTTTATTTAAAGAACAGGGATCTATCAAAGTCTGCTCTTCACAACACACGTTTGTGGAAGTGTATCATGACACAAAAAGAGATTTCTGAGGACCTCAGAAAAAGAGTTGTTGATGCTCATCAGACTGGAAAAGGTTACAAAACCATCTCTAAAGACTTTGGACTCCATCAATCCACAGTCAGACAGATTGTGTACAAATGGAGAAATTTCAAGATCATTGTTACCCTCCCCAGGAGTGGTGGACCAACAAAGATCACTCCAAGAGCAAGGTGTGTAATAGTCACAAAGGGACCACAGGGTAAACTTCTAAGCAACTGAAGGCATCTCTCACATTGGCTAATGTTAATGTTGCATGAGTCCACATAAGAAGAACCACTGAACAACAATGGTGTGCATGGCAGGGTGTTGCAAGGTTGCAGAAAACCACAGCTCTCCAAAAAAGAACATTGCTGCTCATCTGCGGTTTGCTAAAGATCACGTGGACACAAGCCAGAAGGCTCTTGGAAGAATGTTTTGTGGATGGATGAGACCAAAAGAGAACTTTTTGCTTTAAAAGAAAATAAGCGCGTATGTTTAGAGAAAGGAAAACACTGCATTCAGCATAAGAACCTTATCCCATCTGTGAACACATGGTGGTGGTAGTATCATGGTTTGGGAATCCTGTTTTGCTGCATCGGGCCAGGGCAGCTTGCCATCATTGATGGAACAATGAATTCTGAATCATATCAGAATTCTAAAGGAAAATGTCAGGACATCTGTCCATGAACTGACTCTCAAGAGAAGGTGGATCATGCAGCCGGACAACGACCCTAAGCACACAAGTCGTTCTACCAAAGAATGGTTAAAGAAGAATAAAGTTAATGTTTTGGAATGGCCAAGTCAAAGTCCTGACCTTAATCCAATCGGAATGTTGTGGAAGGACCTGAAGTGAGCAGTTAATGTGAGGAAACCCACCAACATCCCAGAGTTGAAGCTGTTCTGTACGGAGGAATGGGCTAAAATTCCTCTAAGCTGGTGTGCAGGACTGATCAACAGTTACAGGAAACGTGTAATTGCAGTATTTGGTCACACCAAATACTGAATGCAAAGGTTCACATACTTTTGCCACTCACTAATATCTAATATTAGATCATTTTCCTCAATAAATAAATGACCAAGTATAACATTTTTGTCTCATTGGTTTAACTGGGTTCTCTTTAGCTACTTTTAGGATTTGTGTGAAAATCTGATGATGTTTTAGGTCATATTTATGCAGAAATATAGAAAATGCTATATTTCAAGCACCACTGTACGATGTTACAGTATACAGTACTGTGTTGAACTCTTATTACCATATTTTACGTATAAAATAATTACAGATCATATAATAATAATTACAGATTCCGAAGTTAATTGCTTATTTATGTACTGCCAGCGTAGTATTATTGTTATGTTGCACTATAGTGCAGCGTGTTTTGCTTATTCTGTGGATGCATGAACAGAGGCAGGAGATAAAGAGCCGAATTCTGTCATTCAATCAAAAGCTCTCTACCTTACCGCGTGAGCTCGTTAGCTCACGTTTGGACTAGAGACTGTTCTAACTCGATTGATGTGTTTAGAGAAATGTTTCTGTGTATAGCTTTCTGCTGATTATTTGTAACAAGCTGTAAATAATCCTGGCAAATAATACTCATTTGTTTGATCCCCCACTACATGTATATTCTTTCGAACCTATAACTACATAAACTGGTTTACGTTCAGTATCTTTTCTATCTGACTGTCTGTCAATGCATTTTGGTATCAGTCATTTCAATCACTCATCAACCACTCCTGTTCTCAGTGATATCGCTGACATTTACATATCATTTGCAAGCAAGTTTTCTTGTCAAAAATGCCCTTCATATTTACATTACAGTAGCCTAAAAAGACTATGGCAATGTCTAGTTAACGTCCATTTCGGTCAGCGTCTTCTTTCACAGAACATAACGCAGATATTAAATGGGGCATACCTGTGAATGTCATTATATGGGCTTCAAATTATACATTCCACCATGCAACGTATTTATACATAATAAGAAAAAAATGTCTACAGAACAGGCTGTAGTCACAAGAAGGACATATTAGCAAACCTGTGTGAACCTTTTAGTAGGAACAGGATTTCTGCATTATTTCCTCACAGAATGTGGTCTGACCTGAACAGGGTTTTCTAAGAAATCCCAGCAATATATTATTGCACAAATCAGATTAGTAGCTACAGAAAACACTGTGGCTAATAGAGGTTATACAAGGATTAACAAATGTTTTCCATTCAGGACACTGAGCTTTTTGTGTTATTAGTAGGGCTGTCAGATGATTAAAATATTTTATCAAGTTAAATCACACAATTCCCCAAAATCAGTGTTGGCCAGGCACAATTGAAGCGTTCATGAAGTGAAAACATCCGTCATCACCAACGGTTGTATTGTACCTTTTAAGAAACTTTTCATAGTCTTTATCACAAAATTTGCTCCTGGTAATCCCATTCATTCAACGTTCATATCATATTGGTACTATCTAACTACTAGCCTAGCGGATAAGGTACTGGACTCTCAACCAGAAGGTTCAGGGTTCAAATCCCACCTCTGCCAAGTTGCCACTGTTGGGTCCTTGAGCAAGACCCTTAATCCACAATTGCTTGGATTGTAAGACTGTACCAATTTCTAAGTCGCTCTGGATAAGGGCGTCTGCTAAATGCTGTAAATGTAATGAATGAATCTAACTGAGATTTGCACGTCCTTTTAATCCTATTCATTTTGTGTATTTGCATGTGCTGTCCGGACAAAATTATGACGACTTGTGTCAGTCTGATGACAGAAAACATACAAGAAAATACCAAAATGGCCAAAGTTGACTGGAACACAACAGGAGGAGTAACACATTGTTTTTGCTTTCTACTACCTACACTGTTACACTCTAAATAGCACTACACAGCCATACCATTGGAGAACATTGTCTTAAGTAGAACACATTCATTACTTTCTAATGACTCAATCGTACTTGCTTTTGTTTGATTGTTTGGTTATTTGATCTGTTTAACGTAGCTTTCAGCTTCAGTAACTATTTTATGACAGACAAAAGGTTAAAATCAATACACAAGCTTACTTCAAAACTAGCCAAAAATACTCAGATCGTGCCAATTTAGAGTCAATTAACCTAATGCATGTCTTTGGATCGTGGGAGGAAAACACAGGAACATTATTTGCATCATGTCTTATTTTGCCTGCTGCAGCACAACTTTCCATTACAACTTCTGTGACAATGGGCTGCCAAAGCGATTATAAGAGAGATAACTTAATACAAAATATTCATGTTACTAGATCTGTCACAGGCAAAGTATGAAATCAGGCATTGTGAAGAATGGCATAGGCAATGTTTAGAATGCAGACTTTTTTAGGCAAAGCATGAAATGTCTGCATTATTTTAATAGGCCATATGCCTGTACGTAACACCTAGGCCTTATACAGAACAACAAGCAGGAAATGTGTGAAATACTAAACTTTTACTTTCCCATCTTCAGCACTCTGTACATTGTCTAGGCATTCTATACAATGCCTAATTTCATACGTTGCATGTAACGGATACACTAAATAGACAAATGTTTGTAAACACCCCTTGTAATTATTGAGCTCTTATATTTCGGCAACACTCACTTATAACATGTTCATAATATAAAACATACATTTCTGTATTCTCCATAGACAACAAGTGGCAATACAATGAGCTGTATTGATACCCCTTGACTCTCAACCTATAAGTGACATTTATAGGTTTCTGCCTTCCAACAAGTCAGTTTATCAGCTTTCTGCCCTGCTGTCAATAAAGTCCATAGAGAACTGATTTGAAAACTTGGACAAAGCCAAGAGCTCCATCAGACACCTTGAAAATGTACTGGAATGCCATAAGCGAGCCAGAAATTGTTGTCTAATATCAGAAGCCAACCTCACAGTCGTGTTCCAAATTCTATTGGAAATCCGTTTTAGAAAAACAATGGCTGTTGTAGCACCAAAGCTGGGGGGCAAACTCCATACTAATACCCATTTTTGTGTGTCCACAAACTTTTGTCTGTATAGTGTATATTTATAATCAACAGCGTATGCAAGCTGTTATCTCAAGTGCCATATGAGGGGAGTGCATCAGTGTGTTTATGTGATAGAATCTCCTGATGCCCCGGAATGAGCCTTTAGAAGTGTCCGAATTTGTTCATTATACTCACCAGTTTTGTTCCCTATAGGCAAACAGTGCTACCAGGTAGAATGTAGGGTGTAGTGAATGTCATCATTTTGCTACATTAAATCTTGTGCTTGCAAAATGCTTTAAATGTCAGAGTTTGGTAAAAGTACACGCTAATGTAGCATAATAGGGTGTTATTATAGCAGAAAGAAAAATTGTCATTTCAAGTTATCTCCATTTTAGTTATGTCATTCTTTTAACTAGTACCGTAACACAATAACAAAAACCTAAGTGGCCATGGAGTCACTTCTCAGTACCCTGTACTCCTTTGAGTATTTCATCGCCACCATAATAAAATATGCATTGTATTTGGCATATATGAGCAGATACGATGAAAGCAATGATTTTTCACTAATCAAACTATTGACAATGTAAAGTGCAGAGAATTGTGGGTAACATAGTCATGACTCACCAGAGGCGACGGAGACAGAGCTATGTTGCCTATGGAGGCTTTCAATTCATCCACAGATGGAGCCACAAAATCAGCGCTGTCAGCAAGCAGAGGTTTTATCTTGATCTTAAACTTTTTCCGGTGATCTTCCTCCTCTTCTGACTCGCTGGAGGAGAAGAAGTGGGACTTTTCCTTTGGGGATCGTACACAGATGTTAAGGAAAAAGTGTTGAACAAAGGTTTAGCAGAATGTTGACCTAACAACTTGCGACTTCCACCAAATACCAGTGCTGTCAAACAATTACAGTTTTAATGTCATTAACAGCACCGGTTTTATTTTGTTTACAAGTTTTTGCTACCGTTTCATCATTTTCCCACAAAGACAAGCCATTCGAGTAGACAAGAGGAGATGCATCAGAATGCATTTCTTACTTTTTATTAATTTAATAAACACAAAACACAACAGCAATTTCTAGAATACTTTTTAATGCAAAGTATTTTTTTATGAGTTACTTTTATTAGAAACAAAGTCTATGCTGTTCTCTTGTGTGTCAGGCATGTTGTCAAACCATTTACAATTTGTTCAATATATGGTAATAATGCTATAATTGACACTGACACTTAATAAACAGACATTCCAGTCATCATAGTTATAGGATATCTCCATCTTCATCTGGCCTGATGCTATAGCCTTCATCATCCACCATGGGGGAGTTCTACAAAAGAGAGCAGGCCAGGTCAAATAGAGTTACACTGTCCACCTACAGCACTTACAACAGTAGCATACTGTTCTATAAAATAGGTCTGCACGATATTGGAAATAATTGACATTGTATCAGTTTTGTTCTGCAGTATATATTGAAAGTTAAAATACAGGACCTGCTTGCTAAAACAAATGCCCCCATAATGATCTACTTTTGTGAATGAATGTTTTATCTGCATTCATACTGGGAGTGAGGACTATTAGCTGTAACTGTTTAATTAGTTAACATGAATAAGCATTAACGAATTCAAATGAATTTGATAACAATGAGGGGCTTACATATCGGTCCCAGTCGATCTCGCCATAAAAACCATTGGGAGCTCCATTGGACTTCTTCTGTGGCTATAAGTGGATCAGAGTAGGAACAAGTTACATCACATTTTCTCCTCATCCAGTAAACTACAAGAGATTAGTTATGCCACCACTAAATCTGCAGGCTCTTATTCATTATTCTGCATGAATGAGCATTAATATTAGACTCCCCACTACTTGACTACATAATCACTTGTTGCATGTACACACAAACAGTAAAAACATGCAGTTTGATTATCTTCTGCATTTATTAACTGTGTTATGTGCTGCATGAATGACAATGCATGATTAAAGCAAATCTGACACAAGCAGGATCAATAAGGTAACTAAGTTTTGGTGAAGTGCTAAGGATTCAGTACCATCAAACCAAAGCAAATACTGAACTTAAGAAGTACTTACTGCCCCTTCTCTTTCTGGTGAACCTCTGAGAGAGAGAGAGAGAGAGAGAGAGAGAGAGAGAGAGAGAGAGAGAGAGAGATCAACATCTTCAAACTCAGAAGACACAAAACATATACACTCACCAGCCACTTTATTTGGTACACCTGTTCAACTGCTAGTTAAAACAAAGATCTCATCAACCAATCACACGAGAGATAACAACTCAATGCATTTAGACATGTAGACCTCACCAAGACAACCTGATCAAGCAGAATGAAAGGTGATTTAAGTCACTTTGAATGTGGCATGGTTGTTGGTGCTAGACAGGCTGTTATGAGTATTTCGCAAACGGCTGACCTACTGGGATTTTCATGCACACCCATCTACAGGATTTACAAGGAATGGACCAAAAAAGAGAAAATATCCAGTGAGTGGCAGTTTTCTGGGCAATAATGCCTTCTTGATGCCAGAGGTTAGAGGAGAATGGCCAGACTAGTTTGAACCGATAGGACGGCAACATTAGCTCAAATAGCCACTCGTTACATCCAAGATGCACAGAAGAGCATCTCTGAATCCACAGCTCGTAGCTTGAAGCAGATGTGTTATCGCAGCAGAAGATCACACCAGGTTCCACTCCTGTCTGCTAAGAACAGAAACTGAAGCTACAATTCATACGGGCTCACCAAAACTGGACAACAGAAGACTGGAAAATGTTGCCTGGTCTGATGGGTCTCGACACTCTGGTGGTACAGTCAGAATTTGGCATAAACAACATGAAAGCATGCATCCTTGCTGCCTTGTATCAACAGTGCAGGCTGCTGCTGGTGGTGTAATACTGTGGGGGATACCTTCTTGGCACATGTTTGGCCTGTTTATACCAATTGAGCATCGTTTAAACACCACAGCCTACTTTAGTATTGCTGCCGACCTCGTTCATCCCATTATGACCACAGTGTACCATTTTCTCATGGCTACAGCAGGATAACGTGCCATGTCACAAAGCTCAAATCATCTCAAACTGGTTTCTTGAAAATGACAATGAGTTCACTGTCACAATCCAATAGAGAACCTTTGTGATGTGGTGGAACGGGAGATTTTCATCATGGATGTGCAGCCATGATTGGTTGCTTGGTGCTGTCTTGTCAATATGAGCCAAATCTCAGAGGAATGTTTCTACCACACTGAATCTATGCCATGAAGAATGAAGGCAGTTCTGAAGGCAAAACAGGATCCAACCCAGTACTAGCAAGGTGTACCTAATAAAACGCAATACCATTGCAATGTAGGGGAGTACGTAGTTTGCGATAACGTGTAGGTATGTGGTACGCGTCAAAGTAAAATCCACATGAATGCCAGGACCCAAGGAATCCCAGCAGAATATTGCCCAGAGCATCACACTGTCAGTGTTATTCACTTCACCTGTCACTAGTTTTAATGTTATATCTAATCAGTGTATATGAAATTTTTTTACATTCCACACAAAATGTGGTACTAATTCTAAGCCAAACTATAATGGGAAAATAGATGGCTCTGTGATTGAAAAACAGTCCCATGCCCAATTCATCTTTGGTGAGTAACAACCCACTGCAAACTCTTAAATCCTTTATCCTTTGAGTCAACAGTGCAAAGGCATCACTCTTAAGCAGCTTACAGTCAGGGCACGTTCACTGCTCTAGCAGAGATTCAGTCTGCTGATTTATTGACTTAATGGATGTGTAGGTACCAGTCTTTCCCTATCAGACATCCAGATGAGCTTTCTGACTGATGTAGTGCCCACTTTCATTTATTTCAGTCATTAGAAAAGCTACACACTAACTCATTAAAAGTGTTTATATCTCCGAATAATGCTAGTGTAAAACAAACAAACAGTGTTTGGAAGAAAATGATACTAACGTGGAATCAGTGTCCTTCTCTTTCTTCCGTATCCCAAAGGCCTTCCTGGTACGTTTTTTCAATCCTGCAAATAAACAACAGAGATGGTCAACATCTAGATAAACCTGCACAAGCACATTTACATTTACAGAATTTAGCAGACGCCCTTATCCAGAGCGACTTACAATTGACACAATCTTACAATCCAAGCAATTATGAGTTAAGGGTCTTAAGAGGGTCCAACAGTGGCAGCTTGACTGAGGCGGGATTTGAACCCTGGACCTTCTGGTCCAGAGTCCAGTACCTTAACCGCTAGGCTACCACAGTCTCACCACAAGTATGATCATTTATACATAGCAAACGCAAAGACACACAGACACATCCAAAAGATACACACTCACCAAACAATATTAGTTTCTACACTCATTGTCCATTTTGTTAGTTCCACTAACCATATAGATGCACTTTGTAGTTCTACAAGTACAGTTTGTAGACCATGTGTTTCTCTTAGTCCCCTTTACTCTGTTCTCTAATGGTCAGGATCCACACAGGACCACCACTGATCAGGGACTATTTGGAAGGTGTCAGCACTGCAGTGACACTGACTTGTTGGTGGTGTGTTAGTGTGTGTTGAGCTGGTGTGAGTGGATCAGACTCAGCAGTGCTGCTGGTGTTTTTAGAACCTAGGAAAGGGGACCAACAAAGTATAAATAGAAACAGATGGACTACAGTCTGTAATTGTAGAACTACAATGTGCTTCTATATAGTAAGTGGAACTGATAAAATGGACAAAGAGTGTAGAAACAAGGTGGTGTACTTTATAGAGTGATCAGTGAGTGTACATACACTCGCATACATAAATACAGACAGACCCAAACAATATCCAATGAAACTGAGGCTGTGATTTACAAGTATGAACTGCAGTTCAAAAGGTCTCTATAGACAGATCAGTGACTTCAGAGAGTAGAGTGTGCTTACATTCACTGACATAAACATATGAGTAAAAAATATCCAAACCACACACAGATCGAATAAAAATAATGCTAATTACGTTGTTAAGCTCTTGGATATAATAAACTGTAAGTTAATAGTCAGTTCTCAGCATGTTGGCAGTGGGAAAACTGCTAATAAAGAGTAATAAAAAGCTCAGTGACACTAACAAGGGACTAGTTCAGAGCATCTAAAACACAACAAGGCTTGAGGACTGCTCCCTGACAGTGGTCCAAGCAACAGGTTGTTGGTCCCAAGGTACATGGAAGTGTGTTGACTCAGCAGTTAAGGTACAGGACTGCTGACCAAAACACCCAGGGTTTAAGTCCCAGCGCTGCAAAGCGCTACCAGTTGGGTGTTTGAACAAGTCCCATAACCCACCATTGCTTAGATTGTACTCTGTAAAATGGTGTCAGTTGTAAGTAGCTCTGGATAACAGTGCCTGCTAAATGACTAAATGCAAATGTAAATCACTTATGCATGAGAGCAACAAATCCTGTCCCATCTGGTCAAAATGGACAGAAGAGCTATTGTGGTATGAGTCACAAAACTGTTTAATGGTGGCTACGGAAAGAATGTGTCACAACACATAGTGCAGCACCTCCTATTGAGTAGGGGGAAGCCTAGTTGCAGACTGATCAGAGTGCTCACCACTCACCATGCTAAACCTTGTCCACCTTCAAAAGTGCATACAATGGGCGTGACTGTCCACAATGGAAGAGGTCCAATTAGTTCAATTTTCTTTTCCATTGCATAGACGGTCAGGTATTTGTGCACTGTTTAGCTGGTGAAGTGATGGTACCAGGGTGCACTGTGGGCAGAAGACAAGTCGGTTGAGGGAGTGTAATAGTTTGGGAAACCCTTTGTTCGGCCATTCATGTGGCTACTAATTTGAAGCTTAACTCCTACCTAAACATCTTGATGGACCAGGTGGTTTTAATATTTTGGCTGTTTGGTGCATAATGCAATATTTCAGACACAGTGGATGCATCCTTATGACACTATTAAAAACAAACATCTGTTAAGCAATTAAGCAGTAAAAATATATAGCCAAGATTAATTTAATTGGATGAGGTAAATTTAGCATGTCTGTGTAATGTCTCCAGTGAGAGCTTCGACTGTTAGTATGAGTCACAACTGAGCCCCAAATATTGTGATGTTGGGGTCTTTCAATTCAGAAACCAACTGGGCGTATACAGAGGAAATTCTCTCGCCCATCACCATTGTGACCCAGGTTTGTTTTGGGTGTTACTCAAGAATTACTGGACATGTCTGAAAGGGGAGGACAACTCCAGGAGCTGCAAAAGCAACTCTACCCAGCCCTGTGATGGGCTGTTGCCCCATATAGGTCATATACTTTTTCCTGCATCCTGTGAATGACGGGACAAGTGTAAATTGAGTAAAAAAAAAAAAAAAAATAAAAAAAAAAAAAAAAGAGTAAATTTGTAATGGCACCAAACAATAAATGTTTTTGCCCTCCTTCCCCTTGCCAACATTACCCACCATATGCCGACCCCTCCGATGAGGGATGAGGGTCGAGGGTCAAAGGCTATTGCATACCTCTGTATAACTTGTAGAGGCACATTTAGAAATCATTTCTGCCATATCCATCTGCCATCTTTGCCAGTGTCTAGACCGACAGATATGGCTACTGTTACTGTTGATGACCCCCATCTGAATGCCTTTTTTTTATTAAAAACATTCTTTGTTGAAATGTCTAAACAGTATGAACCCAAGACATATCATGTTCATCTGGTCAGCTTCATTCCATTTGATAATATACATCCATTCCTGTCTTGATGCATACTCAGTAATCCAGGTGAGAAAATCCCAGAAGTTGAATCAGTTCATCTGGACATAAGGTTTTGTGGGAGATGCATTTCGTCACTCATCTAAGTGGACTTCTTCAGTCTCAGCTAGTTGGAAAAAATCCCCAATCTTATATACAGCATTTTTGCATAATGACTGATACCAGCACCATTACATAACAATGGGACCGGTGATCATTTTAATATGCAGATAGCCATGTCCATTAATGACAATGGCCACATGTGCCATTCACACAGGATTGGGTAATGGCTGCAAGGGCAGCGTTGTAAGATGGTGAGGCATGAAGATCCTTGATAGGAAGGAACACCGGTTTGAACGTGGAGTAAAAGAAGCCATTTTTGTAAAAAGGAAACGCCCATCCCTGAACCGAGGAGGGGGCCTCAGAGTACACCTCTCACCGTGTTCTCACCCGCCGTCGCAGCCATTCCTCAGTCCTGTGTGAATGGCACACATGGCCATTGTCGTTAATGGCTATGTCTATCTGCATATTAAAATGATCACCGGTCCCATTGTTATGTAATGCTGCTGGTATCAGTTGTTATGCAAATGTGCTGTATATAAGATTGGGGATTTTTTCCAACTAGCTGAGACTGAAGAAGTCACTTAGATGAGGATACATCAATTCCTGCATTTCAAGCCTGTAACACATTCCACTTTTTAATGGTGCCACTTCCAGGAGTCAATGCTGCTTCTGGACAGAATTAATATAAGGATTCTTTTTTGCACACTACAGTTTTAAGTGGTATTTGTGATTGTAACTCTGTACTTTAGTGCTTGATAAAGGTTTGCCAAATTAATCCCTTGCCCATGTGGTTCTATCAACTACTGATGAATGGCGGTTCTTGATGCAGTGCCGTCTGAGGGATCAGAGATCACGAATGTTCAGCTTAAGCTTGCACTCTTGCCCTTTATTCACTGAAATTCCTCCAGATCCCTTGAATCATTGAATGATATTATGCACTGCATAGGAAGAAATATGCAAATGCATTTCAATCGTTCTTTGAGGAATGTTGTTTTTAAACATTCCAATTATTTTCTCAAGCATTTGTTGACAAACTGGAGATCCTCTACCCATCTGGGCTCCTCAAAAACTCAGCCTTTTCTGGATACTGCTTTTGCACAAAATCATGATTACAATCATCTGTTGACATCACTGAAATCACATTATTATTTAGTTGGGGTTTTTTTGTGACCTCATTACCAGCCCTAAATTGCCCCGTCCCAACTTTTTTCAGAATGTGTTGCAGGCCTGAAATGCAGGAATAAATGTTTATTAACAAATAAAATGAAGCAGACAAAACATGAAATATCTTGGGTTCATACTGTCTACAATTAAATGAAAGTCAATTTAAGACATTTTTTTTTTCCTTTTTCTGATTTGGGGTTGTAGAAATACATGCGTGGAGACATACACTTAAGTACAATTTCATGCGTAATTAGTTAAGGCATAATGTGTGTGTCTACAGTTACAAACTGGATTACAATCAGACCACATATGACGAGCTACTAATGCAGAAATGACTTTCCAAAATACTTGGATTGCAATTGTATACAACAGTGGACATGTGAAATTATACCATAATAACCTCATTAGCATTATAGACATTAGGTAGCGTACGGATACCATTTTGCTGTCCTGTTATATTTGTCACATCAGTTGTCAGGATCATATCTATACATAGACCTCTTAGGGACCGGCAGTATTGATCAAACAGAGACTGTATCAGAGCTCTAGATCTCCACCGAGCCTGGAGGAGTGTCTAGAACACGTCCATTCAGCCAGGATTCGGAAAGTAAGGTTGAACTGTAGCACGATGGATGGCTTCATTGATCGGCACTAAATATTTCCCCAAAGCTCCTTCAAGTGAGCCCCATCTGGCACATAAAGCACTGCTAATCCCCCTGGCCAGTGGTGCATTACCAAACATTTCCCTCTGCATTTCCTTCTAATGTTTATCTCTTAGCCCTTCCAAGAAACTCGTATGATGCAGTTTTTAATTCAAAACTGAACAAAAGCCTATACCAAAGACTACAATTCACTCAAGAATCCCCATTTTTGAATACATGAGCCAACTACTGTAAGTAAGAATGTAAAAGTATAAAAAATATATATGTTTATTATGAAGATATGCGTGTCACACAGTTGTGACTAGTTCACATCCTGGTTGAACACATGCACACACCCACTTGCTTTGATTTACTGGCAGAGATTCTAATCCAGCATGTCCCAGACAGATGCAACGGGCTTGTTTACAACATTAAAAAGAAAGAGGGAGGCCAACGGAGACCCTGGAGGATTTAATCAAACAGTAGATAAGGATAATCAAACACTCATCTCACCCACTCCCTGCTGTGCTGCCTACTGCACACACCCACTGAGGGCCATAAACACAGGCGTTCATAGGAGACAGTGCGCCAGACGCGACACCGGCCTACAGATTCCTCCGAATTGACATCGCGTAATTTAAATAAGTAGGGTATTTATCATGTTGTGTGTTTACAAGAGTGTCAGCAAATCCCAAGAACACAGTCACATGCAAATCACAAACTTAACCTAATATGTGGTTAAGACCACAGAACTGTTCTCATACTGTCAATATTCTCTTCTATTATTGTTGTGTGATCAATAGGCTGGACATGTGTATGTGCAGTTGAATTTATTAAAGCTTTTCCAATAATCAATGCCAACATAAATCCAGAATGTCATGAGGTAACCAGTAGTCTCTCATGTCCAAAGTTTAGTTATATAGCAGCCATTTGTACAATGAAACATGGTCTTGAATAATTCCCACCTCTACCAAGCTGCCACCGTTGGGACCTTGAGCAAGGTCCTTAACCCACAATTGCTTGGATTGTAAAGTTGTAGCAGTTTGCAATTGCTCTGGATGCGGGCCTTGCTAAAGAGCCTAAGATTGGCAACTTGGTTTAAACCCTTAGCCTTTCAATTTGTAGTCCAGAGACCTAGGCCGCGGTCACAATAGACATCTGCAGTTTCGTTGCCTCCACGAAATACGTGGGACCAGGGCAGACCCGGAAGATGCAAACAATCATCCATTTTGGTGCAATTAGCAAAACCTCGGCTAACAATACTGCGGTGAGAATGAGGAAATATTGTAGAGAAGCACAACTAGCATTCCTGCTGCTTCAGCAGAGAAGAAAGGCTATATCACTTACAAAAGTCTGGTGAGACCTCAGCTTTAGTAGAACGGGTTAACTACAATGGTGCTTCAAAGTTTGTGAACCCTTTAAAATTTTCTATATTTCTGCGTAGATATGACCTAAAACATCATCAGATTTTCACACAAGTCCTAAAAGTAAATAAAGAGAACCCAGTTAAACAAATGAGACAAAAATGTTATACTTGGTCATTTATTTATTGAAGAAAATTATCCAATATTACATATTAGTGAGTGGCAAAAGTATGTGAACCTTTGCTTTCAGTATCTGGTGTGACCCCCCTGTGCAGCAATAACTGCAACTAAACATTTCCTGTAACTGTTGATCAGTCCTGCACACCGGCTTGGAGGAGTTTTAGCCCATTCCTCCATACAAAACAGCTTCAGCTCTGGGATGTTGGTGGGTTTCCTCACATTAACTGCTCGCTTCAGGTCCTTCCACAACATTTCGATTGGATTTCGAATACACAACATTTCGATACGGTCAGGACTTTGACTTGGCCATTCCAAAACATGAACTTTATTCTTCTTTAACCATTCTTTGGTAGAACAACTTGTGTGCTTAGGGTCGTTGTCTTGCTGCATGATCCACCTTCTCTTGAGATTCAGTTCATGGACAGATGTCCTGACATTTTCCTTTAGAATTCTCTGATATGATTCAGAATTCATTGTTCCCTCAATGATGGCAAACTGTCCTTGCCCAGATGCAGCAAAACAGGCCCAAACCATGACACTACCACCACCATGTTTCAAAAAGGGGATAAGGTGTTTTCCTTTCTCCAAACATAACGCTTTTCTTTTAAACCAAAAAGTTCCATTTCGGTCACATACGTCCACAAAACATTCTTCCAATAGCCTTCTGGTTGTCCACGTGATCTTTAGCAAACTGCAGACGAGCAGCAATGTTCTTTTCGGAGAGCAGTTGCTTTCTCCTTTCAACCCTGCCATGCACATCATTGTTGTTTAGTGTTCTTCTGATGGTGGACTCATGAACATTAACATTAGCCAATGTGAGGGAGGCCTTCAGTTGCTTAAAAGTTACCCTGTGGTCCTTTGTGGCCTTGCCAACTATTACACGTCTTGCTCTTGGACTGATCTTTGTTGGTCGACCACTCCTGGGGAGGGTAACAATGGTCTTGAATTGCCTCCACAGTCTGACTGTGGATTGGTGGAGTCAAAACTCTTTAGAGATGGTTTTGTAACCTTTTCCAGCCTGATGAGCATCAGCAACTCTTTTTCTGAGATCCTCAGAAATCTCCTTTGTTTGTGCCATGATGCACTTCCACAAACTTGTGTTGTGAAGAGCAGACTTTGATAGATCCCTGTTCTTTAAATAAAACAGGGTGCCCACTCACACCTGATTGTCATCCCATTGATTGTAAACACCTGACTCTAATTTCACGTTCAAACTAACTGCTAATCCTAGAGGTTCACATACTTTTGCCACTCACTAAATATGTAATATTGAACAATTTTCCTCAATAAAATAAATGATCAAGTATAATATTTTTGTCTCATTTGTTTATCTGGGTTCTCTTTATGTACTTTTAGGACTTGTGCGAAAATCTGATGATGTTTTAAGTCATATTTTATGCAGAAATATAGAAAATTCTTAAGGGTTCACAAAACTTAAGCACCACTGTGTAATTTAGACGCGTTATCTGTTAAGCTGTCGTCACAGACAGGGTGCTCGGATGTGGCAATGGTCTCTAAAATTCTAGGTCATCACGACAGGGACATGCTTTTCAGGTTCTCGCTGTGATTTCCAGCCAGGTCGGGTGTCACATGCAGGCACAATTGGCTGTCTCAGGGAGTAGAGACGCTGCAGGTGCCTGCAATGGGATCTGGTGTTTTCCAGATCCACTTATGCCTGCGTCCTTGTGCTCTCTGGGGATAGCTGCCAGAGCCCTGTGACCCCTGACCAGGAAAATCATTTGAAGTGTGAAATAAAGCATAGAGACGGTATTAGAACTCTATAATATTATACTGTATTCATAACATGCACCCTCCTAACTATGCCGCCTCATGTAATGACTCTAATATCTCACAGTGGCTGTGCAGTACTGCCCTTACATCTCACACATATTCAGAATCAATAAATGGCAATAGCTGAGCCTTATTTTTTTATTTGTGCTTGGTACACACGGTTGTGCTGTAAGCAATGAGCTCCAACATTCACTATATGCAGACTACATGACTGCACATACTGAAAAGACAGAGTATGCTTGATTTCCGTTTCAGCAGGTGTTGGGCAGCACATGCCTGAAAAGTGGGTCAGTAAAGAGTGGCTTGTCTGCATGACAAAGCATGCGCACAAAGATAAAAGATTTTCACAAAGCCATGCCACTTTTGGAATGGCAAAAGAGCTAAAAGTCTAATGCAAGAGATCTCTAATCTACATTTACAGCATTTAGCAGACACCATTATCCAGAGCGACGTCCAACTGGCAGCTTGGCAGAACCAGCAATTAAAGTCACAACCTTCTCATTAGTAGCCCAGAGCATTAACCACCACTGTAAAAATGATATTGCAATCGTTTGACTTAAAAACACAGATCATTTATGGCCTTAATTAAATTTATTCTAAGGGAAATTTTAATGTATAGCAGCATGTTTCCAAGTGAATTTGTACAAGCGCTGGAAGACTGGTTTTGTCCACTGGACATTCACTGTCTGGTGAAAAGTGAGACTTACAACTGTGGCCTCTGAGCCATACTAAACACGGAGTGTGTTTACATGCACTTAATATCCTAATAACTGCAGAAAATCAGATTTTGTCAGTAAAATGATCAATGAGTTTACATGCACCTTGGTAATTAATTAAATAATTAAATAGTTTTTGGGCTATAAAGCGCACCGGGTTATAAGGCGCGATATCAATGATCGACTGCTAACGAATCTATTTTCATACATAAAGCGCACCGGGTTATAAGGCACATGAAATGAAACGAAACTCTTAAGTTCCGTCGGAAACTTAGTTTGGTCTTCTTTACCTGGCGCAGGGCGTTAATGTTGAATTCTCTCGCAGCTGCTCTATGTCCATGTTGTACTGCGCGACTGATAGCGTTGTGTTTGAAATCCGCTTCGAAAATGAATGAATGAATGAATGCACGTACCCTAATGCTGAAGCACATACCGTATTACTCCGCGATGCTGCGCACTACGGTTGCCGTAAGCTTCGTAACTTACCAAGGCCGTGCTAAGACATTTTGACAGATTTATGAGCGCCATGTACCATCTACAATCGGTTCTAGGTCAGAAAGCACAACCAGAATTAATTCATACATTAGACGCACCGCATTTTAAGGCGCACTGTCGATTTTTCAGAAAGTTACAAGGATTTTAAGTGTGCCTTATGGTCCGAAAAATACGGTAGATAATAGGAAAACTCTGGGTTTGCATGACAATAACCGAATTTGCAAATGAGCCAATAATCTCACAGATTATTGTCGTTAAAAAAGCGTTTGTCAGCCATTTTGCAGGTCATTCCAGGGTTGTCAGATCCCATGAGAGAAACAACTAACCATGTCTAAAGGAACAACCAAGACTGATTCTGCTAGCCGCTTGTGGAACGACTCTGCATTCTTTTGGTTATGTTTGTGTGCTTACGCAGACTGAGAAAACCAACTGAAATCAACCAGGCTATACATGCACTGAAAATTCCGATTAGAGATATAAAATCCGGTAAAACTCTTTATCGGATTTCTTAATCTGATTTCTAGATTGGAGTATGCTGTATACATGACAACTTGAATAATCTGATAACTGCAGAAATCTGATTATGATCAGATTATTAAGTGCATGTAAGCACACTCCATATAGTAAACGAGTAAAGTGGTGTTGAGTTTTCAAAGTGCTTCATGTGGCTCTGGGGCCTCTTTGATTTCTTAGTTTTGTATAATAGATTACTTGTACAGATGACACACACAACTTGACCAGAAGCATGAGCTAACAAGATGAAAAAGTGTTTGTCTTTCCCCCCCCAAGTCACCAATTTATTTCTAACTACACACCTCTAATTCAACTGCCATCTAGAATACATTGCCATGTCGAATTTGTATAATATTCAGTCAAGTAATCATAAATAATTGTTAAAAGTTCTGCCTTTGAAGGGAGGCTCCATTCACTTTGCTGACAATGTCCAGTAATTATCAGCCAAACAGTTTTCTATCTCAAACAGAGGGTAAAGAGGAAAAACAGAATTAAGGAAGCACAAACATGTCTTGGCCTAATTCCTTGCTCTCATGTATCACTGCTTGAGTTAGCATGGCAGAATTGCTGAGGCAGGAGCTAATGCTCAACAACCAACTGAGACAGAGAGTCAGGGATATTACCAGAAACAGAGTGCAGCAGATGTTTTACTACTGCCGTTGGCGCTCTCTAGCTATTCTCTGACTGAAGAAATAATTTCCAAATACATCAATGGAATCACTCAGTCCAAAAACCGGAGCATATGCTGTCTGGAAGCCCATTTTCACATTTCTCAGGATGATAAAAGATGATGAAACAGAGCACTAAAGGAGATGGATACCTGTAGGGAAGCAAACACAATGGTACCTTGGTACTCTTCGTTAATTTGTTCGGAAATGACAAGTATAGAGAGAATTTTTCCCCATAAGGAATAACGTAAACTGAATTAATCCATTCCAGACCTTCAGAAAACCCACACTGTATAAGGCATTATATACAGTAATTGAGTTGTATTGTATACTTACATACTATATCGGCTATAAACTTTGGTGATACGTGATGTTTTGTCGGGTTGAATCGATGTAATGTGGATAAAACCTGGCCTCCTTGTGCTTCATTTAAATCTGAAAACAATTTCTCGTGTACTTTGGTCTGTGAGAAATGAATTTACTAAAGTTACTTTATAGACTCCCTGTATTCACAAAAATATAGTCAATAATAGGCCTGTGGTAGCCTAGTCGGTAAGGTACTGGACTATGGACCAAAAGGTCCAGGGTTCAAATCCCACCTGCGCCAAGCCGCCAAGGCCCTTAACCCACAATTGCTTGGATTCTAGATTGGAGTATGCTGTATACATGATCACTTGAATAATCTGATAACTGCAGAAATCTGGGACTGTGGTTGCCTAGCGGTATCAATTGTAAGTCGCTCTGGATAAGGGCGTCTGCTAAATGCTGTATATGTAAATGTAACAAATAGCCTAATCAGCTGAATATAAGCATCATCATTTATTATAAACACTTTAAGCACTATCGTGGTTCTCACTGTTTTCATCTTTGGTTGGCTGTTATCACTAACCTTCTTAGGACCCATGGTGACTTATTTTGCACTAAGAATATATGTTAAAAAATGTTGACATGTGCTCCTATGTTTCGACTGGAAAGGGCATAGGAGCCGCGTCTCTCGAATCACACAAGTTGTACCAAGAACATGAACAAACGACAAGTGCCGAGACTATTTTTGCTCGTCAAAATGCATTGAAAGCCGAATTCAAGGAGCAGCAAAGCAATCAAGTACCGAGGTATACCTGTACTTAAACAGTCGTATTACAAACACCTTTGAGAGAGGTACTATTGTTTATTATGGTTATAGTGAAGGATAAACTATGGTTGACCATGCCTTTACCATGACACTTGAGGCAGGGTACACAATTTATTATTATTATTATTATTATTGGCACATCCAAGATTTATACTGGCACACTTCAGAAAACTGAACTGCTGCTGAACCTCCTGCTGTTGCAGGACACTAAGATGAAATATATCCATGTGTTATACATCCTAACAGCAAAAAGTGACATATAGTATTGCATTCTGTAGTGGTTTAGATAGAAAAAGAAACCTACCATTATTTCAAGTGGGTCAGTTGGCTGTCAAAATGCTGTCAAAACTGTTACAGTACCCACTTTGTTTTGTTAAGCCTTACAGAGAATGGTCAGAAACAGAGCCAATATCCAGTGAGTGCAGTGACTTTATGACCACAGTGTACCCATCTTCTTATGGCTACTTATAGCAGAATAATGATCTGTGTCACAAAGCTCAAATCATCTCAAACTGGTTTCTTGAACATGACAATGAATTCACTGTACGTAAATGGAATGGCCTCTAGAGTCACCAGACCTCAACCCAATAGAGCACTTTTGGGATGTGGTGGACTGGAAGATTCTGATCATGGATGTGGAGACGACATATCTGGGTGATGGGTCATGTCTATATGAACCAAAATCTCAAGAGGAATGTTTCCAGTGCCTTTCTGCATCTATGTCACAAAGAGTAAGGCAGTTCTGAAGGTAAATGGGGATCAAATCAAGTACTAGTAAGGTGTACCTAACAACGGGCTGGTTGGTGTATGCCTGCATTAACCATTCATTATATTTATTAGGGGTTTTTGTTGGAACATAACGTGCATGAAAAGAGAGGGCACCACTGTAAGGAGACAAAGAAGAGTCATATGGGAGTCATATAGGAGAGAAAGAGAAGCAAAATGCCAAAGCAAGTTGAGTACGTGCCAGTCTGTACTCAATGTAGGGGTGGGCGATATGATAAAAATATTATATCACAATAACTAAAGACATTATGATATTTATTTTTATCTCAAATTTAATACGACCAATGATTTTCTTTGCAAACCGTATAATCAGCACAACAAATTTTAGTGAATCTGACTGTCACAAACTTTACTCCACGGTCACCTGACCTAAACAACAGTGAGAATTATAGAGGAACCTGAAGACAGAGAAAGCCAAGCATTCAGTAACATCACAAGATGCTCTTTGGAGTATTGAGACATCATATTGGAATACCATGGATAACGCATGCACGCATACACACACATTTGTATGAGGATTGTGAAGAAGTCCCTGGTGCCACTGTGGATGGACTTTTGAAGATGCCCTTACCAATTTAACTTGGTGAATTGGAAGCATTAAGAATTACTGAATCTAAAGATGAACAACAGAGAACCAATCAGAACTACACAACAGAGAAGGAAAAGCCTATTATCATTAGGGAATGAGTGTGTAGACATAAATAAAACCTAACTACATTACCATTCTGTTCTGGCTCGAAGGTATTCAAACATGCATTATGCTCAAGGCGTGTGCTTCGCCACCAGATTTTGCATCACTAAACTAAACACACTGGTCACCGGCAATGAGGCTTTGTAACAGAGACATTTCAGCACCAGCATGTATTCTAAAGCTAACAGACCAGTGTTGAAAATATGGCATGGTATCAGTCATGTGATCAAACTTGTTGGCTGATACTTAGCAAATAGCCCAGGGCAGACAAAAATTAAAAGGAGACACAATTTGCCACAGGCTTTTGGCGGTTATCTTCACCATTTAACTGTTAGCATTGGCAGCATGCTTTTCTACTCCCAGGCTAAAGCCATGCAGCCATTCCAGTCTGAACATCTACATTGATGTCATTTAGCAGGAACCCTTATCCAGAAGACTTACAACTAATACAGTCTTACAATCCAAGCAATTGTGGGTTAAGGGCCTTGCTCAAGGACCCAACATTGGTAGCTTGGCAAAAACAAGCTTAATTTGCATTTTGTTCAGGATTTGAACCCCAGACCTTCTGGTCCAGAGTCCACTACCTTAACTATTAGGTTACCACAGTCTCGTAAATATGTTGCTGCACTGCATTATAATGAAGTGAATTATATATTTAATTCAGGTTTCAGGTGGCAAATGTTTTTTTGTTAATGTGTGCACTTTTAACGCTAGTAAAGCCACAGTGAAAATGTAAGAACAAACTGTAAGTCTGAGAGGTGCTCCAGTATATTAGCTGGTATTTCTATTCAAGATTACATGAGAGCTGATGTTGCTTTAGTGATGTAGCGTATCATTTAAAAAAAACAGTCAGCATTCCCACCAGTTTAAGAGTCAAAATACGGTATTACATAATCTGAAGTGTGAAGTTTCTAGTGCACTGCGCCAAAAATAACCATGGAGAACATTACAAAACTGACTCAGACTTTGAGTTTACCATCCAAAGTCAATTGTTCAGTAATTATACACAGCACAGCGGTATTACATAACAGCAATACACTTTTTTGACAAATATGGATCAGCAAGCACAAAAAGAAATGAATGTTTCCTAATGTTTTCATTTATTGTTTTCGAGAATTTGAGCTTTCTTAGAGAGTTTTTTGATTCCCAGTTGTTTATTATCGCAAATATAATGTCACTCCAAAAACCCTGGTTCTTTGGTCCAGCCCAGCAGCATTTCGGTGCTGGAACCTAACTGATATGATCAGCTAATCAGCCCTTCTGCACTGTTAAAGTGTGGAAAGATTAGATTCCAGGACATACAAAGGCTGAATAAGGTACATTGTAACGCCATTTATTAGTGAGCCTAGAAATATTAAACAATCTTTTCAGACAACAGTATTACATAAGAGGAAATATTTTCAGTTTTGAAATAATATTGACCAGAGCACACACACTGTTCAGAACTCCAGCATAAATTTGAAAAGGACATCCAAAATACAAACCATACTAAAAGTACTAACCACAATATACAAACAACTGGTACAAAGAATGAATGAGAAGAATCTATGGGAGAGTGATACGTCTTAATCCATAGCATACTCTCTCATGGGGGTAGAGGATTGATTTATTTAACGTGGCTATTCGTGACAGAAGCACTTGGGGGACTGTGGGACTGTGATAGCCTAGCGGTTAAGGTACTGGGCTGGGTTCAAATCCCAACTCCACCAAGCTGCCACTGTTGGGTCCTTGAGCAAGACCCTTAATCCACAATTTCTTGGATTGTAAGACTGTACCAACTGTAAGTTGCTCTGGATAAGGGCATCTGCTAAATGCTGTAAATGTAAATGTAGCACTTCGAGGAATGAGGAATTCAACTACAAAAATACTAGCTTTCTCTCATTTTTGAGCCATTGCCTATTGTTCAGCAGAGACACAACCGGGGTTATAGCAGCAGCAACATTATAGCCTCTGACCGCATCCCCCATTAGTAAACAATGCTTTCAAGAAATGTTCATTGTGTCTGAAATTTTGTTTATTTTGTCTGTGAACTGGAGTTCTGTGTGAGGTCACAGAGAAGAGATGCTGCAAATGCACACAGAAATTCAATCAGTAGTGTGTTTGTGTGTGTTTTGTAAGTGATTTTTTTTAACTGCTGTGACAAAATGGCCCCAAGACAATTTTTGTACTCTGGTAGTACATAGCTTTCATGTAAAAAATATGAATATATAAAAAGGCAGCGTGTCACTTTTTCTAATGTTGTGGGCACTTTAGGAAATGTAATAAAATTTCAAGCTCAAAAACGATCATTTAGGAGGTTTTCTCTGTGGGCAAACATCATTTTTGCCCCTGGTGGGTCATTTTTGACCCTTAAGACAACAAAATGTGTGTATTTTTAATTTTGACAGGTGTAAAAGCCCAAATTAGCTAGTTTAAAGCATTGGCTCCATCTTGGCAGTCTAGTACTGTACATGGTAGAGAAAGTATTTAATAAAGGTGAAAATTCCCAAGAGGCAAAACAACAAACTGCCTTTTTTGCTAAAAAAATATTTCTTAATGAGGACAAGAAACATTCTCAGTAAGGTAATGCAAAAGATGCAAACTGATGTAGGAGACTCTC
This sequence comes from Ancistrus triradiatus, assembly GCA_025084515.1. Lineage (NCBI taxonomy): Eukaryota > Metazoa > Chordata > Actinopteri > Siluriformes > Loricariidae > Ancistrus > Ancistrus triradiatus. The sequence continues at coordinate 53,455 of JAJAGP010002909.1, forward strand.
TGTACATGTATATACATGAAAACCGTCTGTATATTTACTATGAGTGACTGAAAGTGCTTTGCATTTACCAGCAGTGAATCATTCCAATTCGGTGGTGTTACTGCATTCATCACCCATAAGCACATTTCTTTGAAATCGTTTACTTTATATTCTATTACATTTCTTACTACATTCCCTTTGAATAAACTCCTGTGAGACTGGGTTGTGGAGTTGCTTTTTGCAATTAATATTTTAATGCCTTGATTAATCTCACTAAATGCAGGGATATAATGTAGTATAGTTGCAAATTGTTAGTCACAGTGCAGCACAGATTTCTGGTGAAGGTCCAGGCCTTGTGCTTGAGGGGAAAGAGGGCTCGCCTGCCAGTATGTCAGCTGGGTAAAATCCTTGACTTTCCTATCAGAGGAACAGCCAGTAATTCTGAAGAAGTCTGAGAACAGGAAGCACAGCCAAACAAAGACGCGAAAATACTTTCTGGTATTAGACATAACTGTAAATATCGCAGTAGGGACAAACTTTTTATTCCAAATTGTCCTCACTGGAAGATTGAGCACTGTACACATTCCATGCTGATATAATCACACAAATAAACAGTGTAAAGCTGTCATGTAATCTCGAATAGAATTACTTTACATACACACACACACACACACACACACACACACACACACACACACACACACACACACACACACACACACACACACAAAACACACATATACAAAAAGTTGGGACGGTAAGGAATAAAGAAAGGGGAAAAGAACAATAACAAAAACAGGCCAGATCAACCACAATTTAAACAAACAGACTTCCCTTAAAGATTATATGCTTTTTACAACAAGATGACACTTGATAAGACATTTCAGTCTCTCTTGTTTAGTTTATTACAGTTATAATTGTACAAGTAACCACTTGTTTCGAGGAGGAACACATAGCATAACTATTTCATTCTCATATCACGCCACCAACCACTACCACTTAATGGGTATATCTGCTTTCCTTTCCTTGATCTCCGATTCCTCTCTCTGGAGACGCAAGAAAAGGAAACAACAACAACCAAGGAATCAAGACTACACATATTTACCAAATGAACCATGCTCACTTCATAAAACATCACATCACTTTTATTAAACTAACATGATGGAACAACACATGCACGTTTACAACACATATTAAGCACCAATGCATTACTGATCTAGAAGCCAAGAATTTCTTACTTCCTTCAGTTTTCAGAGTGCATTTAGAGACTTGTCCTTAAAGAAATTCGAATTTGGTCAATTACCTGATCAGGGGTTGAAGGACATATGAGCAAGGAATTTGAGTACTGGGATCCATCCAGTGTCTGAGTGAGTGAAGTGGCATTAGTAGCTCAGGGAATAATTCCACATGAAGTACTGGTGGCAACACCCAAGACCATAGTTCCACACTGACAGCCCATACAAACCAATAGTGGCTAATACAAACCAATATCTCTCATACATGTTTATACTGCATTCTTACAACAAACACTGCCTCAGAGTTGTTTTATAAAAAGCTGATTTTTTTCTGAAAAGCAAGACTACAAATAAGCAAGGAATAAGCTTCGTAATAAGGACTAAAGAAACTAATATGGAAGAAACCATGAGAGGAACCAATCCCAAATGGAAACGTATCATCTGGGTGGAACCAATCAACAAGAATGCATTCACAAGAATTAACTGAAGCAAAATTTTTTAAGATAAAGGCCACAAAGAGTAAAACAGGTACAAGTTAATACAGTATTCATGAATGCAGACCTTGAAGAGGGGAAGTTGCACAAAAACCGTAATGTTTTGTAACGTGTTCCTATAAACAAGAAAACCACATTACAGATGTTTATACTCAAATCTACTAGCCATAAGCAAAACTTTAGCACATATAATAAAGGGTCTAAACTGATGTGTATCAATGGTAGCCACAGCTGGAGTTTTAAACAACAGGGCACTATGTTACCAAATATCAACCGGGAGTGAAGACCACAACCTTACACTTAAACACTATGCATACAAGCATACACACAATCCCAATTACAAAATCAGCAACATACTCTCTTTATTCTATTCATGAACAGGCACAAACCTGGCACAGTGTTTTGTTGAATATTAAGCCCTGTATGAACTCACACAGCCCATCCCAAAACAGGAATGTGCGCCTTTTTAAAACAGTTATGGTTTCTGGTCCAAGTACACTGTTCTATGCACAAGTCTGTGGGAACACCAGTGTGTGATGCTATGTAATATGGGGAGGAATGAGAACGAGGGGTCGTCTGCATGTTCTTTTGTTCCTACAGTTGTCAAAACACATTTCTATTATCTATGCATCACACACTCATTCTCTGCTATTACCTGCATCACTCTGGAAGTGAGTAGCTTCAGGAAAGCAAGGTGTCTCTCCAGCTTAACCACTACCTTTAATTTACGATAACATTTGCTTTTCAAAAAGGGGTTACACATACTACTAGTCAATGGTGATGCAAATAAGTTTATGCTCTGGCTGTGCTTCTAAGTCTTAAGGAACAAGAACATTTCTCATGATAATGAAAGTCAGGAAAGAGCTAAACTCTCATCACTCCTAATGTTCTTAGTGCAAGACATGTTTGACATCCACCATTTGCAATTTGGCACTAAAAGCAATTAGAATCCATCTCTTCAATCTTTTTAATACAAATTAAAACCCCAATTCAGAAAAAGTTGGGACAGTCTGGAAAATGCAAATAAATAAACACAGTTTTACTTACATTTACTTTGATTGTTACTTCATTGCAGATAGCATGATTTTTCATGTGTTGTCTGGTCAACTTCATTTCATTTGTTAAGACACATCCATTCCTGCAAAAAAGTTGGGATAACAGCTTCCACTCTTCTGAGAAGGTTCGAGTGTGCCTGTGGGAATCTTTGCCCATTCATCGAGATGAGCATTTGTAACGTCAGACACAGTATATGTTCCATTTCATCCCTACAATCTACGTTCTATGTCATCCCAAAAGTGTTCGATGAGGGGGAAACATCAGGGTTCTGTGCAGGCCAGTCAAGACCAAACTCACCCAACCATGCCTTAATCGACTGTATTCTGCACATTCATGCTGGAACAGAAAAGGGCCTCAACGAACAGTTCCCACACAGTTGGAAGGATGCATCTGTCCAAGATGTTCTGGTATGCTGAACAACAAACAACACACAAGACCATAGCTTGATGCCTCCTCCACCAAACTTTACAGCTGCCACAATGCAGTGAGGCAGGTATCATTCTCCGGCCATTAGACTGCCAGAGAAAGAAGTGCGATGCGGCACTCCATAGAGGACATTCAGATTCTTGGTCATGGAAATCCACACCATGAAGCTCCCGGTGCAGTTTTTGTGCTGATGTTAACGCCAGAGGAGGTTTGGAACTCGGCAGTTATTGACTAAGCAGAACGTTGGTGACTTCTATGCACTATGCAGTTCAGCACTCGGCAACCCTGCTCTGTAACTTCACGTGGTCTGCCACTTCGTGGCCGAGTTTTTGTGGTTCCTAAACATTTCCACGTTTCAATAATACCACTCACAGTTGATCGTGGTATATCTAGAAATGAAGAAATTTTACAAACTGACTGGTTGCAATGGTGGCATTCTATTACAGTGTTGCTCAAATTCAGTGAGCTCTTTAGAACCACCCATTCTTTCACATATGTTTATAAAGGCAGACTGCATTTTATACAGCTTTGACAATGGGTCTAAATTAAACACCCAAATCAATGATTAGGAGGTGTGTTCCAATACTTTTGTCCATATAGTGTATATACATGTATGTTACTTTCATCAAACGTATAAAATTAGTACATTGAAACCCCAATATCTGAATGCCTTGTTCCAGCAAATATATGTATAGTGGGAGATCAATATCGAGTATTTTATATGGGAAAATCCCGATATGCCTCCTGCTTTGACCTTTTCACTTAGATTGATTTCAGTACGACATCTAAGAAGGGACTTTGATTGTTTCTTCTGTCTGCCTATATGAGTATGATGTAGCTTCCTACTCTCTACATCAAATGCACTACAACACAAAGCATTCTATACCATAGGTGGTGCAACTGCTATTCGTTATTAGGAATTACATTTAGAATTTCCTGAAGATTTTCCCCCAATACAGTGGTACCTTGGTTCTCGTCGATTAATCCAGAAGGCTTGTCGAGTACCAGACAAATTTTTCCCATAAGGAATAAATTAAATTAATCTCTTCCAGACCCCCAGAAAATCCACACTGTATACGGCATTATATGCATTAATGGAGCTGTATTGTACAGGTGCTCCCTGATGTACGATGGGGATATATTCCGACAAATCCATCATGTTACATGTATCATGAACCAAGGAAGCGCACCAAGTACCGAGCAAATGACAAGAACCGAGACAATTTCTCTGGTCAAAATGCGTCGAGAACCAAATTCAACGAGTTCAGAGGTGGTCGAGAAGCAAAGTACCAAGGTATGCACACTTACGTTCATATGATGTAAACATTTCTATTTTGGTTCACCATTGTTGGTCAGAAAGTAATGATGACATCATGCACTGCATCTCTCGTGCATTTTACTGATTAAACACTGCCAGTCACATTATACTTAATGCACGTTCTCACTGCTCTTGGCTCAGTAATACAGTATAATGCATTAAACAAATCAATATTCCCCCAGTCGCAAGTTTACTATTAAAACCATTATCCAAAAACACAGGTTTGGGACTGCTGTTTTGTTTAACAGTTCTGGGTATCACTCTCACTCATTTTGTTATCCGCTTAATCCTGGTCAGGGTCAGGGGAAAGCCGGTGCCTGCTATTTACAGAATAAAGTTATTTACAGAAGAAGCAACTGACTGACATAAGGTTTCATGACTTTGTCCAAAGAAATAATGCAAATGATAACCAGTTTCTGTGGCTTTTAAGAAATTTCTTCAAATTTGTGACATCTGTGATGTTCCAGTCAGACTTGGCCATTCATCTCATAGAAAATGAAAGGGATTAAATATTTTATAAATGGTTTTATGCGACACAGACAACAAGGCCTGAAACACAGCAGGAGGGTTAAAATAGCATGAACATTGCTATTTGAACTCTTGCTGAAACCACTGCAACAGCCCTTACAGATAGACCAGTAGACAAAGTAAATAAATAAATGCACCAACATTATACTGTTTAAGACTCTACTTGACAACAAACAAAAAATGCCAATCTTGCTGTAGGTCAGTGACTTTAAATGAAATGTAACCAGGCTTTAAAGCAGTACTATGTTATCTATACTTATCTACACACTTTATTAGGTACACCTGTTCAACTACTTCTTAAAGCAAATATCTAATCAGCCAATCACATTGTAACAACTCAATGCATTTAGACATGTAGACATGGTCAAGACGACCTTCTGAAGTTCAAACTAAGTGTCAGAATGTGAATGTGAGGTGATTTAAGCAACTTTGAATGCATCATGATTGTTTGTTCTAGACAGGCTGGTCTGAGTATTTCAGAAACTAGTGGTTCATGTAAGCAAACCCACCAAGGGTTGAAGCTGTTCTGTATGGAAAAGTTGCATAAAATTCCTCTATAAGCCTATGTGCAGAACTGATCAACAACTCCTGGGTTCCAAGGGTTAGTTGCAGTTATTGCTGCACAAGGGGAGGGGACCATACCAATTACTGAAAAGGTTCATACTTTTGCCGCTCATAGATATATACTATTGGAACATTTTCCAAAAAAATCAAATAACTAAGGTGAATATTTTTGTCTTGGGTTATCTAATTTAGGACTAAATTTTAAAATGGTACACCAGTTTTCTGGCACCACATTTCCATAAATTGGAAATCCCTCATACCACCCACCCTAATCTGCTCACATGAGGAAGGACTGTGGAGCATGAGATTTGGACGCAAGAGGCAGTGAGAAAGGGTTTTATATTAAATGCATTTATCCAATTTTAGCTTTAGGCTCTTCTCAAGTTCTCTTTTGTTTGTGTCCTAGGGTGCTTTTAACTTGTCACAGTGACTACTGGCTGGTCATTTGGGGTCTAAAGATGATGTTTTTATAGCATGCTCACATACAGAACCCAGGCCCTGCAGTGGTGGGCTAGCGTATTTGACTGCTGCACCACCAGAGCCCAACAGTTTTGTTATATTCTAGGTAATGTCAACGTGACAGTACATGTCTTTTCTAAATACCCATTTCACTTCATTATATTTTTTGGCTAATCAACTGACATTGCATATTAATTAAAGGCTGAGAAAAATGTAATACCTTTTTGTTAACTGCAGACATTACATGCCCCTCGGAAGGTGTGGCAAATAAAAATTGCAGTAAAACTAGACAGACACGTATACATATTTAGTCTGAGGAAATTGCAGGACCAACCATTTGTATTTCCAACCAGCCTCTATGGTCTGTCCTCAAATTATGTTGACTCTAGTGTTCCTGCCATCCCTTACTCTCTTTTCTCTGCTGTTTCTAAAAATCAATAGAGGCTCTATTATCAAGAGTAGGAAGCAGTGCAGCTAATGAAACCTAATCAGAATGACTCATCTTTGGGACGAATGGCAATGTGAAGTGCTCAGCCTCTATCAAAATACAGCTCAGGACGGTCCCTGATGTAAGATGTCTGAACAATTCATTTGGTAATGGGAATTTATAAAAGACTTAGAAAAATGTCAATCACAAATGTTACCCCAGCAAAGAACTCAACTGGTAACCCCTTTTGTAATATGCCAACCCACCCATCGCAGGCAACTGTTTTCAATGGAATCTGTAATTTATAACATTTCTTTAGCTCACAATGACCAGCTAGAGGTGAACAGTGGAAAAGGAAAAACACCATGCACGACAAAAAATTGAGATCTTTAAATGACAAATCCATATCAGTCATATCAGCATCATGGCCATTCGTGATAGGAGCAAAATTACTTGTCAGAACCACATTCAATACTCAATCAATACTAGTCAGACAAGCATTCACACTGGGCCAATTTGGAGTAGCCAGTCTAACACGCATGTCTTTGGAAGCGGGAGGAAAACCGGAGTAACCCAGAGTAAACCCACACAGACAGAGAGAACATGCAAACTTCACATAGCCTGAGTCCAAGGCCAGGATTGAACCGGGGATCTCTGGAGCTGTGAGGTGACACTCGCTAATCACTTGTGCCACCGTGATGCCGAGAAAACGGTTTTAAGCCTGAGTCCAAGGCCAGGATTGAACCGGGGATCTCTGGAGCTGTGAGGTGACACTGCTAATCACTTGTGCCACCGTGATGCCGAGAAAACGGTTTTAAAATAAAACTCATTCAAAAAACATTTCTCACTGCCTCTTGTGTGTCACTCCCTCAAAAAAATTCATCTCCCACAAGAGATGAACTGCAGTCACGACAAAAAATTACTTAATCTATAAGTAGAAAATTATGTGAATTTCATTTCTCTTGGTTTAATTTTTTTATGCACCACCTTTGGTGGCGCCTTATTTTCAGTAATAATATAATTACATAATAATCCTCTGGTAATCACTAACCCCAGGGGCTGATTTTCAGTTTTGTTTCTGGGGTTTCATTCTAGTTCTGGTGGCTAAAAAGATCAGGCTGCAAAGTCGGAAAGCTTAGCTATTAGCGGCTAATGCTAACTGTGCCTGTCAGTTTGGAGCTTAATCTCTGTAATGTCTGCCATCCTTGAGATGACACAGCCTACTGAGAGCAGCGCTGCTCATTCAGATGACTCATCCGATGCCTCAAATAGACACACGCACACATGCACACTTCTACCACCAAGATATACACAGCCTCTCAGGGCCAAAATGCTGCATGGCAATTTATATACAGAACATAAAATAGGTGAACACAATGTATATTACTGAGAAGTTTGATCTTTGCACAGTTATGAAATGTGTGAAACTCACAGACAATAACTGGTTTACACATACAGTCTATTCACTCTCATATATCTAGGGTTTAGTTGTACGGCTAGCACTGCAAAAGCTAGGGCTGCACAAAGTTCTTATTGCAGTATTGGTGTTTGTGAAACATAACGTTGAGGGTTGCATTATAAAAAATTAGTATGCTAATAGGTTAACATTTGTTACTGTATTCAGAGATCATTCTAACTAGTGAACAAAATTACTAAAGGCAATACAAGTTAGTGAAAAGCTGTGGGGTATTTAAGGATTTCAGTTTCAAATAATTGCTTACAAATATCACAAAACTAATGACATCATTTAAAAAAAAAATGAATGGACATTATGAACAGTGTTATAATTAAAGATTTGAATTTTTGGCCATAAGACAGAAAAGGCTGAAATTATTGACCAAACAAAATGCAGGACAGGTAAGAGGAATCAATATGAAAGTGTATGGAGCTGGAAGCATGTGGGGGCTTGGGAAAATCTGGAATAAAATCTTAAATACTGGAAAACTGCATAAAAGTTACAAACAAAATAAAGTGTCAAACTCAACAGTATTCTGTCACTTTCCTGCATCGGACAGTGCAGACGAAAAATGTGGAATCCCTTCACCAAAAACAATAGACCAGTGATATGTATTCACAGTTCAAGTGAGGTATCGATAATACATTTTTAATTACATTTCTAATTACATATTTTGTGTCATTCAAAAAGACAAATTAAAATATGAACTAAAAAAAAAAAACTAAACTTACGGTTTCAGTTGGGTCAGAAAGAGCAAAATTTTGTTTATAGACAAGATTTTTTACTTCTGTGCATCATTAGTTAAAACCCTTAAACCCTTTTACTCTTGTAAAATTAGAATTGCAAATTATAAAAATTATTTTCATTTGTCGTACATTCAGAAGTCCAAGTCAGATTTATTTCTATAGCACCTTTTACAAAGGAGCATTGTATCAAAACAGTTTAAGTTTTTTTTACCTAAACAATCTCAAATTGCAAGCGTAGGGTGAGAGTGGCAAGGAAATACTCCCTAAACATTATAAGGAAGAAACCTTGGGAGGGACAAAAAGACTCAAACAGGGACCCAACCTCCTTGGGCGGCTTAGATGATATATGTAAGTATTAAAATAAGTTACCTAATTAATATGTTTATAAATAGATACAGTGGGGCAAAAAAGTATTTAGTCAGCCACTGATTGTGCAAGTTCTCCTACTTAGAAAGATGAGAGAGGTCTGTAATTTTCATCATAGGTACACTTCAACTATGAGAGACAAAGTGAGAATAAAAAATCCAGGTAATCACATTATAGGATTTTTAAAGAATTTAGTGGAAAACATGGTGGAAAATAAGTGTTTGGTCACCTACAAACATTCAAGATTTCTGGCTCTCACAGACCTGTAACTTCTTCTTTAAGAAGCTCTTCTGTCCTCCACTTGTTACCTGTATTAATGGCACCTGTCTGACCTCATTATCTGTATAAAAGACACCTGTCCACAGCCTCAAACAGTCAGACTCCAAACTCAACCATGGCCAAGACCAAAGAGCTGTCGAAGGAAACCAGGAAGAAAATTGTAGACCTGCACCAGGCTGGGAAGAGTGAATCTACAATAGGCAAGCAGGCTGGTGTGAATAAATCAACTGTGGGAGCAATTGTAAGAAAATAGAAGACATAAAAGACCATTGATAATCTCCCTCGATCTGGGGCCTCACGCAAGATCTCATCCCGTGGGGTCAAAATGATCATGAAAACGGTGAGCAGCACTCCCAGAACTACACGGGGGAACCTGATGAATGACCTGCAGAGAGCTGGACCGAAAGTAACAAAGGCTACCATCAGTAACACACTAAGAGGCCGAGATTGACTCAGATCCTGCAGTGCCAGGCGTGTCCCCCTGCTAAGCCAGTACATGTCCAGTCCCTTCTGAAGTTTGTCAGAGAGCATATGGATGATCCAGAAGAGGATTGGGAGAATATCATGTGTTATAATATCAGAACTTTTTGGTAAAAACTCAACTTGGGGCTGTTTTTCTGCAAAAGGGGACAGGACGACTGATTCGTGTTAAGGGAAGAATGAATGGGGCCATGTATCATGAGATTTTAAGTCAAAACCTCCTTCCATCAGTGAGACCAAATACTTATTTTTCACCATAATTTACAATTAAATTCTTTAAAAATCCTACAATGTAATTTCCTGGATTTTATTTTCCTCATTTTGTCTCTCATAGTTGAAGTGTACCTATGATGAAAATTACAGACCTCTCTCATCTTTCTAAGTAGGAGAACTTGCACAATCAGTGGCTGACTAAATACTTTTTTGCCCCACTGTAGATAGAACTTTAGTAATAAAAATAAATAATATATATTAAATAAATAAATATTAACAGAGAAAATATATTTTAAACATATAATAATTAAAATATAATATGTAGACTAACATTTTAGAGAAAATGTGATATTATGAAGCGTATAACAAAAAAGAGAATCTAAAACTATAGCATATAAGACAATAGTGAAAATAAATAAAATACTGAATAAAATAACAAAGGTAACAAAGTAAAATAGGCATATCGGCACTATTTAGTAAGGGCATAAACCATTCTCTTGCACAACACAGCACAGTCTTGGAGAGACCTGCAATGAGCGGTGCACAAAAATATTTAGACATGTTTTTTTTTTCTAAGTAATTGAATTCGAGTTATTCTGAAATCATAACTACCTGTGGTCAGATATAAGGCAGACTAATCTTTTTTCCAGCTTGTATAAATGCAAACATGATGATGGTTATATTTGTTCCATAAGCATGCAGCCCTGTATTCAGTGCTGACTCTGTTTAACCACATACTTTTTTGTCCAACTTGGAATGGGAATAATACACTGATTTCCTTACTAAAGAGGAAAAATATGGTTACTTGTGTGTTTAGTTCAAGCAAAATGTGTTGGCCTATTAAGTATGACTTGGTTGAATCATGACATCACAAGTAATTAATGCAGACAGTTGAGTAGAGTTCACAAACCTATTCTTGCCAGTGTAACTGTTCTTATTCGATGCAGCTATTATCAAGAGGATGTTAGATAGTCTGTGAGTGACAGTTCAATCAGTTCAAGTGCATGGACACTGAAGCACTGCAGAGATTCCTGCTGTGTTCCTTATCTCCAAATACAAAAAAGCAATATAGCTCGCTCTTCCTCTCTGTGCCTCGGTGTCTCTCTCTCACACATGCCTGACCTAGCTAAAGAGGTTTCTCTATGAATAAACTGCAAGGCTGATCAATGAACAATGGAGGCCAATTAATAAAACATATGCAACATAAATCCTGCTGCACAGAGAAGCAGCATCGCCCTGCTAAGTCCCAGATACCAAGAAACAGAGATAGTGTGAGAAGAGACGAAGTCTGCGGTAGAGAAACGAAGTGTGCCAGTGTTATCTGGTTACTGTCTACATTTGATCTAGCAGATTGTAGCAGAACTGTAGACTGTTGTACTGGATTTATATACAGCCTACAGTTCACCAAAGTGGTTCCATTTCACCATAATTTATCTTCAAAAAAGTCAAACAATTGTAGCAGATAGCAGATCATGAAGGCATTTACCACAGTAACATTTTCCACAGAGAAAGTAAACATGGAAACTGAAAGTTTTTTTCTGCAAGGGTTTATAGTGTCTACATCAACTGATTGCATTTATCAAGTATCAACATAAGGGTCAGTTATGGCATGAATTGACTCGTGCCTTCAACACTCGGGTTGTTAGATACTGCAATCCATGTCCTGCTGTCAAATCACTCGTGCGTGCCTTTGTTTCTACACACATATTACTGAAAATGCCTTCTCATAGTACGTCATAAGACATAATATCATTGTAGCTAACTAATATTACAGATACAACTCTAACCTTAACCTCAGTGACCGAAAGCAAATCTTTGGACACCTTTGGTTTTTCAACAATTTCCTTGTGGTCACCAGCAAAATGTACACACAACCTTTTGTTTCTATACTAGTATCTATACTAGTCATACACATTCACACTGGGCCAATTTTGAGCGACCAGTTAACCTAAAGCATGTCTTTGGAATCTGGAAGGAAACCAGAACACCCGGAGTAAACCCATGTGGACACGGGGAGGACATGCAGACTCCACACAGGCAGAGTCCGTGGTCGGGATTGAACCAGGGATCTCTGGAGCGGTGAGGCGAACACACTAACCACTTGTGCCACTTCCCACAAGATGAAAATTGTCAGCTCTTTCTTTTATTGCTATAAATAATAACCTTAAAGAACCTTCATTGCACAGATCCACTTCAACAATCACCTCCACACTTTTTGTTTTCAACTTCAGTGGCCACAGAAAACATGAAATAACAGAGCCAACTGAAACCCAAATGGCCAATTTGGTGCATATTACTTTGGCTTATTCACATTACAGCTATGTTTTGTTCATTTGTTTTACTTAATGTTGCATCAGCATCAAAGGCTATTCATCGCTACTAGTCAAACACATTCACACTGGGCCAACTTAAGAGCAACCAATTAACCTAATGAATGTCTTTGGGATGTGGGAGGAAACCAGAGTACCTGGTAGCTCGGTGGTTCAGGGATTCAGTGGATAGCCCTGCCACCTCACAGCAAGAAGGTCCTGGGTTCAATCCCAGGGTGGAGCGGCCTGGGTCCTTTCTGTGTGAAGTTTGCATGTCTTCCCCATATCTGGTTGGGTACTCCGGTTTCCTCCCACAGTCCAAAGACATGCATGATTAATTGATTATGCTAAATTGGCTTTGACTTGAGTGTATATATATATCTGAAATGGCCACTGATGTTGGCAGTGACGTTAAATAAACCAAATAAACACACAACGAAGCCGGAGTACCCGGAATAAACCCATACAGACATGGGAAGTACATGCAAACTCCTCATAGGCGGAGTTCGATGTCAGGATCGAACCGGGGGATCTCTGGAACCTGGGATCTCTTGATCTCTGAGGTGACTGCGCTAACCACATGCACTACCGTGTCACAAACACCTTTGATTAAAATGATGAAAATATGTATAATAATGCAAGTGGTATAGCAGGTTGCGTTGGTGCCTTACAGCCACACTAGATAACTAAAACTTCTAAACTTCTGAACAATACTAATTAGTGATAGCTAAGGGGACTGTGGTAGCCTAGTGGTTAAGTTACTGGACTCTGGACCAGAAGGTCTAGGGTTCAAGTCTCACCTCTGCCAAGCTGCCACTGTTGGGTCCTTGAGCAAGACCCTTAACCCACAATTGCTTGGATTGTAAGATTGTACCAATTGTAAGTCGCTCTGGATAAGGGCGTCTGCTAAATGCTGTAAATGTAAATGATAGCCTTTGTTTCAGCCTCACTCATTGCTAACAGGTTCATACTATGAAGCAAACCGGCATGGAAACTCCACAGAAGAGCAGTAGTAGTAAAATAGGTTGTACTGAACACCACAACAAAGCAGTTCATAGGTTTCCATTTCTCCAACAATACAACTTTCTGCACTGCCCACGTAAAATAGTGATTTTTTTTTATGTACAACATGGCTGGCTTGTACAACGCCCTGAGCTGAACCATGAACTCCATGACTATGCCTTTGAGATTAACTGGAACACCAACTGCACGCCAGGGACCACACGACCATGTTCCAATATCTTGTGGAAAGTCTTCTCAGAAGAGTGAAAGATGTTGTAGCAGTAAAGGTGTGTCTACATACTAATACCCATGTTTTTGGATGGAATATTGGGGTAACCTTTACCTATTTAGCTACAGGATCTTGGGTTTTACATTTACAGCATTTAGCAGACGCCCTTATCCAGAGCGACTTACAATTGGTACAGTCTTACAATTCAAGCTCCAAGTGGGTTAAAAGTCTTGCTCAAGGACCCAACAGTGACAGCTTGGCAGGGGTGGGACTTGAACCCTGGATCTTCTGGAACAGAGTCCAGTAGCTTAACCACTAGGCTACCACCAAAGTTAAAATCCCAGTTAGGGTTGGGAACTTGAGCTTCACTACGTGGACTCGAAGGGAGTGGGTGACGCCCTGTGATGGTCTAGTGCCCGTCTTGTAAGCAGTGATACCGAGTGTGACTATGACACGCCATAATAAAAAACTTTTGGAATTAAAAAAAAAGAATCATAATATCAGTTACAGTGTGAAATAACATATTTAATTACTGGTTCGCACCATTAAAAAGTCTGTTCGCTTTAATGTCCAAGGTCACAAGAATTATAATAGTAAATAAAAATCTGTCTTATATACATCTAATTCACCTCTGAATGACTAGTACGAGTGAACCCTTGCAACACCTGCTGACAGAAAAGAGAAGTCTTGAAAGGCAAAAAAAAACATGGTATCATTCTACTTTCTTTATTGTTTTAAAGTTTTATAAAAAATACAAATATGAGAATTACTGTATTGTACAGTGCAGTACTGCACTAAATGTTTTTATATTGTGTTTTAATTAGGGGTGGGCGATATGGTAAAAATACCACGATAATTAAAGACATTTTGATGATGTGGTCGCAGACAAAATGCATCAGTAGCAACAGATTCTTAAAAACTACTCTTCAAATATTATCCCACACTTAGTCAAGTGATTTATATTCAAAATGTAACACACTTCATCCAATTAAACAGGACTAATTACACTCTTTACAACGACACGAAGTTTGTCGGTGTTCTTTAAGCACTGATGTTATCCTTGATATGCTCAGAAAAGCAAACAGTCTATCACGAAAACTAAATTGATCAGAATACAATAAAAAAAAAAAACCCATCATATTGCCCACCTACAACAAAATGGTTGTAGCCCTGGTACTTTGGGCTGTGTAAGTCTTTGTGTGCTGCATTAGCTGTGGGTGACAGTACAGTGATGGACCTTTTCAGGCACACTGAGGCCATTTCCGTCTGCTCCAGCCACATGGCCTCACTGTTTGCTTTAGCCTGCTGGGGGAAACAAAAACATTTCTGCTCTCACTCCATCTACTGCCAGTACAACCAGTAGTCAGTCTCACGGGTATAGAAGACAAATAATTTCAGACAGACTTCTACCTCCTGACATCTTATCTCTTCATACCAACTATGCCCAACAACACATTTTCCTTCTATTATAAAGGAGACTTCATTAAGAGTAAAGGCAGGGGGCATACCTGAACTGTTCTTGCCTCACCACTGGCAGATGTCTCCATTACAAAAGACTACAGGGAGAAGTGATGTGATATTATATACTAATTAAATTATTTGAGCTAAAGCAATGAATAATGTACTAAAACGCTACATATACGACAACATACATCTCAAATACACATTCTATAGACAATAACTCAGGTGTATTCTGTGTGGGAATTTCTCACAGCAGTTGCTTGTGCTAACTTTGGTCACACAGTCATTGCAAATGAGTGATCATGAGGCTACAAACAAGGGCGGGGTTGGGTGGAGGCAGATCCAGCGCTGTAACACAGGAAATACTATAAACCACTGCCACTATTTCTAGCACGCCCCCAGAGCCTGGCATGCTATTTAAAATAACAACCTGCTGTACCACATCTTACCATGACCACGGGTATTACAGTTAAGGCTGAAATATACAACTGCAGCAGCACGAAGACCTATTCATGTCTTATTTCACATTGTTTGGCTTTATTTTTATTCAGTGATACAGTCCCCCCACAACTCTCCTCAAGCCTGATAAAGATGAGTAAAAAGGGTTCAAAGAAATACATAATCTCACACTGAAAAATAAGATAAACTAAACCTTTTACTGAAGTTAATTTAGTAAAACTGAGGAAAAAACATCAAGAAATATTTATTTTTAACACAATCACATGTGCCACAATTATTCGCACCCACATTAAGATGATCAGAGCGTCTAGGAAATTTCCCCATGCATATTTAGGAGGATGGGAAAGAATGGCAAAATAAATCCTCAAGAACCCACAAGGATCACTGTTGGAGAGTTACAGAAAAAACACCTACATATGGAGGTCAAGGATGTAGGGCTCCAAAACTATCATCAGACACCATTTCCATTCCAACAGATGGCTTACAATGATCAATAATAATCGCCTGGAACTGTCCAAACAATGTGGAGCTTTTTTCCTGGTAGTTCTGGCATAAAAATAAGGATGACTACGCTGAAAATAACCTGATCTCATGTCCAGATCAACACAAACATTGTTTACTGAACACAAACTCAAGCTTCTGCTATGGCCATCTGCCCCAGGATAGTCCCCCACACAGTCCATAGATAACCTGTGGAGAGAGCTAAAGAAGAGAGTGCACAAGAGAAAACCTAGGACTCTTGATGATCTGGAAATTCCCTAAAGAGGACTGGTCTCAAATTCCCTGCTCTTTATTCTCCAAAATTTCCTTTAGATATTATAGGACAAGACAATTTTTTTGCATGGCTTTGGACTGTGGGAGGAAACCAGAGCACCCAGAGTAAACCTGCAAACTCCAAAGAGAAAGGACCCAGACTGCACCCTTGGGATGGAACCCAGGACCTCGCTTGCTGACAGTGCTACCCACCGAGCCACCGTGCCACCACTTGTGGTGGGTCAGAAGCATATACCAAGGGCACTGGGTGCAAATAGGAATACACTCTTGATTTTCCAGTTTACTACAAGCTATCAGTCACTCAATCAATTATTCAGAATCGCATATGTGTAGCGGCAGTTTAGAGTCCAATCCACCTGCTGGCATGTTTGAGGAAGATGGAGACAAGCCAGGATAACTGATGGAAGTTTTAACAAAATACTACAACATTGCTTTTTTACAGAAAAAAAATTATATTTTTTATTTGGGAAGCCCTGACAGAATCTGAAAACGTACTGTACAACTTTAACACTGCTGCAACCAGAGTACATTACTGTAAAAATTTAAAAAGGCAATTTTGACTACCACAACATCTTGAAGGCTTAGTCAGCAGTCTCAGGTTTGCAGTATTCCTGTCTGAAATATTAATAAACCTCTTGATTTAATATCCAAGAGCTGTGATATTGGCTTATGGGGCACCATGGGACTCCATCGTCCCATTTCCAGTCATATTCATCACAACAATGGCTTTTTGTTCTTGGTTACAAGAATATACACAATCCAAAAACATTACTAGTACTCTCAGCCCAAAACAGACTACAGGGAATGGATGGATTGACTAGAACGGCAAAATATATGGTATAGTTTAAATGCAGAATTCAAAAGCCTGACTCACAATGTGATAAACTGTATGATTTCCATTGAGCTTATACCACACCCTAGCCAAAAATACACACAAAAACTACATAGCAATTTTTGCCATAACTCTGGTGCACTATTTTCAGAATTTAGCTATGGTGGGGCAATTTCACAACATTATTCCAATTCAGCACAACACTGCTCAAATCCTGTTCTCTACTGTCAATTATAAAGGGAAGCTTCTGATAAAAAAAAATATGCTTAAGGCATAAAGGGCGTGAAATAACAGTTTCATAATTTCTTATCTTGTTTGCTGGAACACAACATTTCATTGCAATTTCTCTGACAAAGTGCCGTCAGACGTCACAATTGCCATTTTAAATGTAAAATATTAATCACACGGGAATGAGCGTAGAAATAAATATCCAAAATAATTCATCACAGTCAACAGTTCTGTTCCATATAGGCTAACAGTGCTCGATATAGTATGTAGAATGTACAGTGGTGCTTGAAAGGTTGTGAACCCTTTAGAATTTTCTACATTTCTGCATAAATAAAACAACATCAGATTTTCACACAAGTCCTAAAAGTACATAAAGAGAACCCAGTTAAACAAATGAGACAGAAATATTATACTTGGTCATTTATTTATTGAATAAATGGTGAGACCCCCCTGTGCAGCAATAACTGCAACTAAATATTTACTGTAACTGTTGATCAGTCCTGCACATCAGCTTGGAGGAATTTTAGCCCATTCCTCCATACAGAACAGCTTCAGCTCTGGGATGTTGGTGGGATTCCTCAAATTAACTGCTCACTTCAGGTCCTTCCACAACATTTTGATTGGACTAAGGTCAGAACTTTGACTTGGCCATTCCAAAACATTAACTTTATTCGTCTTTAACCATTCTTTGGTAGAACGAATTGTGTGCTTAGGGTCATTGTCTTGCTGCATGACCCACCTTCTCTTGAGGACAGATCATGGACAGATGTCCTGACATTTTCCTTTAGAATTCTCTGATATAATTCAGAATTCATTGTTCCATCAATGATGGCAAGCCGTCCTGGCCCAGATGCAGCAAAACAGGACCCAAACCATGATACTACCACCACCATGTTTCACAGATGGGATAAGGTTCTTATGCTGGAATGCAGTGTTTTCCTTTCTTCAAACACAACACTTTTCTTTAAAACTAAAAAGTTCTATTTTGGTCTCATCCGTCCACAAAACATTCTTCCAATAGCCTTCTGGCTTGTCCACGTGATCTTTAGCAAACTGCATATGAGCAACAATGTTCTTTTTGGAGAACAGTGGCTTTCTCCTTGCAACCCTGCCATGCACACCACTGTTGTTCAGTGTTCTTCTGATGGTGGACTCATGAACATTAACATTAGCCAATGTGAGAGAAGCCTTCAGTTGCTTAGAAGTTACCCTGGGGTCCTTTGTGACCTCGCCAACTATTACACACCTTGCTCTTGGACTGATCTTTGTTGGTCGGCCACTCCTGGGGAGGGTAACAATGATCTTAAATTTCCTCCATTTGTACACAATCTGTCTGACTGTGGATTGGTGGAGTCCAAACTCTTTAGAAATAGTTTTGTAACCTTTTTCAGCCTGATGAGCATCAACAAATTTTTTTTCTGAAGTAATCAGCAATTTCCTTTGTTCGTGCCATGATACACAAACATGTGTTGTGAAGAGCAGACTTTGATAGATCCCTGTTCTTTAAATAAAACAGGGTGCCCACCTGATTGTCATCCCATTGATTAAAAACACCCAACTCTAATTTCACCTTCAAATTCACCCTAGAGGTTCACATACTTTTGCCACTCACTAATATGTAATATTGGATCATTCTTTTCAATAAATAAATGACCAAGTATAATATTTTTGTCTCATTTGTTTAACTGGGTTCTGTTTGTCTACTTTAAGGACTTGTGTTCTAAAATCTGATGATGTTTTACATTTACATTTACAGCATTTAGCAGACACCCTTATCCAGAGCGACTTACATTTCATACAATCTTACAATCCAAGCAATTGTGGGTTAAGGGCCTTGCTCAAGGACCCTACAGTGGCAGCTTGGCAGACGTGGGATTTGAACCCTGGACTTAACCCCTGAACCCTTAACCGCTAGGCTACCACAGTCCCATGGGTCATGTTTATGTAAAAATACAGAAAATTCTAAAGAGTTCACAAACTTTCAAGCACCACTGTATGGAATATTAAAATGGATTTCATTGTGGATACAATTCACAAACAAGGGGCCAAAGTCAAGTTTACTTATATAGCGCTTTTAAGGGCATTGTCTCAAAGCAAGCCTATGACAACAGTGGCAAGGACAAAACTCCCAATATGTGATGAGGAAGAAACCTTGGGAGGACAAAGACCAGAGCAGTTTATCATCCCAAAATTTCAAGAACCAGGTACTCATTAATAAAACAGAATATTGATTCCACTTATCGGTTTCTACTAATGCATTTTATGCTTCAAATACACGGCTGTGATTAGTGCAAAAATACGTCTGTATTAAGGAAGCGTATACCTGCCAGAATAGGTGCGACATGTAATCATGTACTTCATCACGTGGTTTTGTTTTGATACACTCTGCAAGAGCATTAGGGGAAGATAGACGCTCTAAATTGCTCAAAAGTTTGGCTCCGCTTTGAAAGAAAATGAAAGGCTAGATGTATGAGCATGACACTGAGCTTCAGCAGTGTACAGTGTTCAACTGTCAGGCTGTCTGTTAGCCCAAATGCTGCAACAGCTAGGAGAGTCTAACGCTTAATGTGAACAAAGCTTAATGTGGCTAACTGTCCTAAAACAATGACCTAAGAACACTAAACCTCTCTTAAGTATTATTAGCCATAAGTAATCCCTATTGCTGAAATGATGAACATGTGGTCCAACAGGAAAGTGATCATTTTTACTATAAGCTTTTTTCTTCCCATTTAAACCTATAGTAAAATGCATAACGTAAAAATGATTACTTTCCCTTTGGACCATATGTTAATCATGTCAGCAGTACAGATTACTTATGACCAGTAGTAACTGAGAGAAGTTTGGTGTTCCTAGGTCACTGCTTTAGTACATTAAGCCACAATAAGGTTTTTTTTTAACTTATAATAGGTTTAAATGGGGGAAAAAACCTCAACTTAAAAATTATTACTTCTGAAATTAGAAATATAAAAAATTTAATATATATTGTACTTTATATTTAAACATTTGGCACATGTTTTTCACCATTTTGGAATCGATAAGAAACAGAATCGATTAGCAGAATCGGAATCGATAAAATGCAAACGATCCCCAACCAAGACTCAAAAAGAGACTCAACCTACTCAGGCAGCCTATATGTACAGGTAAGAGCTGTTTAACAACCGTTTTGATCAATGTCTGTTTGCTTTAACAACCAAGGTCTTAACAATTCTAACAAATTAAAATAGAAAATAAAAATCTGTCTTTTAATTCCGGACATGGCGGGCGTAAACAACTGGTCAAATTTTTAAAAACCATATGGATTTTTACAGCCATAAATATCATGCCACACTTCGCATATTTTTTAAGTTACTTTATTTTCATGAATATTGACTTACACTGAATATTGATATTGCATTGCCTCTTCTGGCAATGTGTTCCTTTAAGTGGAATCATTCCCTCTTGGTTGTGTGCAGCCTGCATAGTATGTTCATTTATGTTTACATTCCATGGTGAGCTTTTATATTTAGGTTCTACAGTGTGTGTGATTGTTAATGTGTGCTTGTTCTTTACATTGTCATGTATTTGAACAAGTCGATGGTGAATTTGATGACTGAAGTGCAATAAGTGCAAAAGTCCATCAGTAACTGAAGAACCGTGGTGTTGTGCTTTTCCTGGAGGGCGTGATATTAACAGTTTAGGCTTCAGATGCTGTGTGGATGGTATCGTTCTACTGGTCATTTCAGCGGCATCTCTGATTGATTTTCGTATCATTTTCATGCAGTCTTGTGAAAATACCAATTATATTTACATTACAGTAGCATTAAAAGGCCATGTGACTATGCTAATGTAGGACTATTTCGGTCATCCACCTGTTTCACAGAATGTAATGTGGTCATTAAACGGCACATACCTCTAATATGTAAAACAAAGTCAACTAAATCACCTAAATAATAAAAGAACAGGTAAGCTTGAGAACTGGAACTGGTGATGGCAGAAATCCAATACTGCTGACTTGTGAAAGGCTAAGCTATTAAGAAATGTCACTGTGATCTCCTTGCAAGAATTATTTAAGAACTCTACCCTGTGACCTGCCCCATCTGTTTTGTTGGTATGAGTGTTTTTGAGATTCAAATTCAAGCTTGATTCATGTAAATCAGCTGTCTCCCAGTTAAACCAGTTTGCACAGGGAGCCCTTACCTAGCTGTAGGCAGAAACTACAGGCCTGTTAGTAACCTGATATCACCCTGTCTGTGCTCACCTTATTCACAGCAGGTCTAACTAAAACACAGGCTTCAGAATTTAGACAGCACCAGGTGAAGTGGATTAGCTTCCTATTTTACACCTCTAGGTAATCCTGGAAACGTTGCTAAGCCTTTGCTAGCCATGCTAAGCAACATTCCATGTACAAGCTAAATGGATGCAGAGGGCTTCTGGCAGAAGGATATGCTGTTACAAAACAGCTGCACACCTCAGGCACACAACAGCTAGATTACTGTGTTTTCATGTAAATGGATTTACAAGGAAGCACGTATTCTGGGCAATTTCTGGTTTAATTATGTCTGGGAAAATGTGAACTAGACTTGCAAAATGTGTAGCTTCTGGTGTTTGAGGAGCAATGTCAGCATTTCATTAAATGGGTTTATCATGTTTGCTGTCGTGATATCCCTGATATGGCAAATCGTGGAGATATTTGAATCATTCTAGATATAAAATAGTCAAGACTGTCCTACCCATTCACAGCAGTCAAGATACACAAAATGTTATCACCTTATCTGGTGTTTAAAAAGGTTTCCAATATACAGAACATACAAATAGGCACTGTAATGTATTAGTCTACATATTGTTATATTTTATGTGAAAGATCCTAAGCTTATTTTCTTTAAATGTTATCTCTGGCCAAATCAGTCAATTGTCCAACCAAGTTATACTGAACAACGATGTTTTTGATAATCAAATCGCATTTGAGTGTGAGCGTTTTGTTCACCTTTTTTAAAGGACTGCCAATGGAATATTTATTTAGGAGCGCTTGAACGAAACGAGATCTTGACTTGAATGCACTAGCGCTAGTGCGTCGGGTCTGTCTCATTACCCAGTGGGTGCCCTTGCTGCCTACTTCTTACATGGGTCATTGTCTTTGTAAAGCTTCCTAATCGACAATGGAACCCTAAGACTGGTTAATGAGACAGTCTACTGTGTTACTGATAGAATCACAGACAGTTTTTACACTGTCTGCATGAACACTAGTCTTAAAGGTCTGGTTTCTAGTCTTTGCCGTTTAACACAATTGTAATCTTTCCTTTTTGGAGGAACAGCGTAACATACGATGAACAGATAAAATGTACACAGTCGTTAATATTAGGACTAACATGGGGTAAATGTAAGCCCTGCTGTACGAGATGTGTGGTTTAGCACATTTAGCTGGTAACTGTGCATTAATTAATTGATTACAACTAGCAATAGTCAAAGTATTGATATGTGAAACTTATAAAAGGTACATTTGCATAATTACACGCATATTTAACACCTGAGACACAAAACAAGAGGTGCAATTCAATTCAATCATTTTCTTCCACATAGACCTGCAACTAAATTTGATACACATACAGGTACAAATAAACTTTTCTTTTTGTTCGGTTTCGGTCACAAATTTTTGTTTCTGTGCATCCCTAGCATGAATGTTTCTTTACACTAGTGGTTTTCAACATGGTTCCACAAAGTAACAAGTCAGTTCCTCAAATTTCTACTATGCAAGAGTCTGTCCTCAGAGCTCCAAAGTGGAAGCATCAACACCACAAGAACTGTTCATCAGGAGCTTAACTGATTGTTTTTGCCACAAAAGCTTATGATCATCATATGCAATGCCAAGCATCATCTGTAGTGGTGCACAGCATCCCACCACTGCACTCTGGAGTCATTGAAACAGATTATGTGTAGGTCATGAACCATGCTTCACAAGCTGGAAGTCTGACAGACCACTCTTGGTTTGGTGATTGCCAGAAAAAAGAAGCAGCAGTCAATTATCAGTCAGTGATGAAGTTTGGGGTTGGAGAAATTATGGCCTGGGTCTGTTTGTATATGGGAACTCTATCGTCTCGAGGGAACTCTAAATGCTACAGCATAAAATGACATTCCACAGAACCTTAAACGTTGACAGTTTGGAGAAGCTCATTTCCTGCTTCAGCTTGATGTGAAACAACTTGACTGGCCTACACAGAGACCTGAACCAAACTCTATTCAAGACGATTGGGATGAACTGAAACGCCGACTGCAAATCATGTCTCAATGTCCCAGCTCGTTCATGGTCTTGGGGATGAATCTAGAGTCATATTCCAAATCCAGTGGATAACATTTAGAGGAAGTAAAGGCTGTTATAGGAACAAAAGGGAACCTCATATGAATGCCCATGGTTTTGGAAAAAGATGTTCAGATATCCAGAGTATCCACAGGGTTTGGGTGATATAAAGTACTGTGCAAAAGCATTAGGCCACCATTACATTAGATATACTTTTGTTTTCACAATGGTATAATGACTATATATGATTATTTCAGTATCTTTATTAAAAATACATCTGGAAAATACAGGAAATTTGTATGCAGCATTAAAAGTCAGAGAAAACAGCTTCTATAGGCTACAGTGCCAAGTATTTAAATGTGACATCCCCTTACACTTGAGTAAAAAGTTGACTTCTTTAGTCCGAAGAACAGGCAGTCAAGAAATCACTTTTTTGGAAGGGGAACTGGGTGAAAAGTCTAAGCTACAAAGACTGGAATGAAGATCAGTGGAAGTGTATTATGGAGTGACCAATACAAGTTCAAAATCTTTGGGTCCAGTTGCCCACAATATATGGTAATATATGGTCATTATACCATTGCTAAAACAACAAACTTAATGGTGGCGAAGACTTTTGCGCAGTACCATACTTTATGTAGTACTTAAACGTGGAACATTTGCTAGTTCTGCCTAGATCTGACCCAGAATGCCATTTTCTGCAAACAGCCTTAAGTGCAGGATCATTAGAGATGGATTATAACGTTCACAGAAGGCCATTCAGTAAATTCTATTACCATTAAACCACAGAGTATTGCCACATGGTCACCTTTAGAGACTATCAGACTACTGCAAAATGTCTTTAAATCCCACTGGAAATTCATCAAACAGATCTAGAATCAGCCCCAGCTCAGATTTAGAACTATTTGTGTAGTTGACTAGTTGTATAGTATATCTATATGAAAAATATCAGAGCCTACAGAAAAGTATAATGGTTTGAATTATTTTTCTGAGCAAAAGGTTTGGATGTGTGCACATACAGAGAATAAGTCATGGAGAAAATGAGTTTGATGATTAAAACTAATCACACTGTTAAATCACATAGCACATTACCTAATGATATCTATTGTTAGACTATAAGCAAGGCTTTAACAGACTGGCTTAACGCAATATAGAATACACAACCTAAACAATTTAACCAAATCATACATTAAAAAAAACAACTATATATGTCAATGGACACACACTGCGCATTAACATGAACAACATTTTAATAGTACTGTTAAATCTGTCAGCTTAAACTGATGTGCTACGATGCACCAATATAAATGCATGCCATGTTTTCATCAGGGAATTACAAAACCATCCGTCACGCATGTGGAACAAGCCAGCCTCCATTTCACTCCCAAAAACACAGCTGATGGCAAACGCACACACGTAACTGACCATACCATCTCTGAGAACAAAATACACCAGCACTGTATGAACATTCAGTTTCACTGTGTTGTATCATATAATGAATCTCCAGGAGCGAATGAGTGAGTGCGTATGTGTGTTAGTGTGCATGTGTATCCATGTGTGGGTGTGAATTTGTGAAATGAACTCCTTATACAAAGAACCTCAACCCAGCCAGCTGGGCACATAAGCTGCAACTGTGAAATCCAAATAATCCTTTACCACACTAAGCTGAAGGGAAATGAGGTAGGGGGAAAAAAAAACAACAGTTACTCTGGATATAGTGTGTGGGTGTGTGTGTGTGTGTGTGTGAGAAAGACAGAGAGAGAGAAAGAGAGAGAGAGAGAGAGAGAGAGAGAGAGAGAGAGAGAGAGAGAGCTTAACATAACCAGGAGCCTGCTCTTTACTGAGAATGATATATAAGCCCTGAGCTACTCAAAATAGCCTGTCCGCTTATGCCATTTAAATCCACCCAGACACCCAAGCTGGACATGCAGGGAGAGAAAGAAAAGACAGAAAGAAACAGATGAAATCATTCAAAAAATAAGCATAGGCAACTTACCTTCCATCATAATTGCAGATTTGCATTCCTCTATCTCCAAGGAGCCTGCAACGACAGGAAGAGGGCGAGAAGCCCCTGGTTAGCAGGCGCTGAGACTGAATGAAAAGGAGGCAGTGTGCCACAGGGGCGTTTAGATATTCCCAGCGGCCCTCGCCTGCCTAAAGCTTGTCCGTGCGTGGTTAGGCCATGGATGCTGCTGCTAGTCACTGCGGCTTGCAGAGGATGCTCAAAGAGGGGAGGAAAAAAGCAAACCAGGCAGAAGAGAAGGGAGCAATAGAGGGAGGGAGGGTGCCAGCGAGAAAGAAAGGGTGGGTTGCTTATGTCACAGTGCGGTTCGGCCAATGGTGACACGCTGCTGCACGTCACACGACACGCAGCTTTCTCAGAGGTCTCACTGGGAACACACATGCACGTAAACACACGCACACACATACCTCGTTATGGTGCAGCATGCCAGCTCCTGTCAGAATGGAGGAGAAAAGAATTAATGAAGTGGGACACCAGCTGAAAATGTTCCAAAGTGCTGTGCTATTCAGCAAATGCAATAGTCCATGGACCAAGCCACTCACTGCCAGTCAATCCAGCATTTTACCCCTCTCTCTCTCTCCTCAGCCCACTTGCATGCTCCCTTTCTAGATAACAATCCATCAACCTGACGTCACATCAAAAAAACAGTAGGGAGGGAGGAGTCGGTACAGATCAGAGATATAAGGGACACATCCCCTCCCATCAAGAGGATGGGTGAAAGGACACAGGAGGGCGGAGATTAAGTGTGTAAGAAATATAATGGAAAAGACTTAGGTCATACTCAGTAAGGAAAAGAAAAATGGAAAAACCGTATTCGTAAAACTCATCCATAATATTTAAGCACCGTTTACATAACCTTTGACTGAAGATCTCACATCATTCTAGAAAATGTTTTCTCATTAATGGTTTTGACTATTGACTGCCCCCAAAAATACTGTAAGACTTCCATTATATGTGAAATTCAATTAATTAATAACCATTTAAATAACTCTCCCACCGAAACAGTAAACAGAGGTTAGATGAAAAATGATGAGGAATTCCGCCAAGTCTATTTTAATTACAGTTTTGCTTGAAAGTTTGTGAAGCATTTAGAATTGTCTATAATTCTGCACAAATATGACTTAAAACATTATCAGATTTTCACACAAGTCCTAAAAGTAGATAAAGAGAACCCAGTTATACAAATGAAACAAAAATATTATATTTGATAATTTTTTTGTTGAGGTAAATGATCCAATATTACATATTAGTGATTGGCAAAAGTATGTGAACCTTTGCTTTCAGTATCTGGTGTGACCCCCCTGTGCAGCAATAACTGCAACTAAACATTTCCTGTAACTGTTGATGAGTCCTGCACACCGGCTTGGAGGAATTTTAGCCCATTCCTCCGTACAGAACAGCTTCAAGTCTGGGATGTTGGTGGATTTACACACATTAACTGCTTGCTTCAGGTCCTTCCACAACATTTCCATTGGATTAAGGTCAGGACTGACTTGGCCATTCCAAAGCATTAACTTTATCCTTCTTTAACCATTATTTGGTTGAACGACTTGTGTGCTTAGGGTCGTTGTCTTGCTGCATGACCCACCTTCTTTTGAGATTCAGTTCATGGTCAGATGTTCTGACATTTTCCTTTAAAATTCTCTGATATAATTCAGAAGTCATTGTTCCATCAACGATGGCAAGCCGTCCTGGCTCAGATGGAGCAAAACAGGCCCAAGCCATGACACTACCACCACCACGTTTCACAGATGGAATAAGGTTTTTATGCTGGAATGCAGTGTTTTCCTTTCTCCAAACATGACGCTTTTCTTTTAAACCAAAAAGTTCTATTTTGGCCTCATCCCTCAACAAAACATTCTTCCAATAGCCTTCTGACTTGTCCACATGATCTTTAGCAAACTGCAGACGAGCAGCAATGTTCTGTTTGGAGAGCAGTGGCTTTCTCCTTGCAACCCTGCCATGCACACCATTGTTGTTCAGTGTTCTTCTGACGGGGGACTCATGAACATTAACATTAGCCATTGTGAGAGAGGCCTTCAGTTGCTTAGAAGTTACCCTGTGGTCCTTTGTGACCTCAACAATTATTACACACCTTGCTCTTGGAGTGGTCTTTGTTGGTCGACCACTCCTGGGGAGGGTAACAATGGTCTTGAATTCCCTCCATGTGTACACAATCTGTCTGACTGTGGATTAGAGATGGTTTTGTAACCTTTTCCAGCCTGATGAGCATCAACAACTCTTTTTCTGAGGTCCTCAGAAATCTCCTTTGTTTGTGCCATGATACACTTCCAGAAATGTGTTGTGAAGAGCAGACTTTGATAGATCCCTGTTCTTTAAATAAAACAGGGTGCCCACTCACACCTGACTGACATCGTATTGATTGAAAACACCAGACTCTAATTTCACCTTTAAATTAACTGCTAATCCTAGAGGTTCACATACTTTTGCCACTCACTAATATGTAACATTGGATCATTTTCCTCAATAAATAAATGATCAAGTATAATATTTTTGTCTCATTTGTTTAACTGGGCTCTCTTTATGTACTTTTAGGACTTGTGTGAAAATCTGATGATGTTTTAGGTCATATTTATGCAGAAATATAGAAAATCCTAAAGGGTTCACAAACTTTCAAGCACCACTGTAACCTCGCATCAGCATCGAAGACTATTCCTGAAAAAAACAAGGTTACATCGATACTAGTCAGTCACATTCAGATTCAGAGATTTAGAGCAACCAATTAACCTACTGCATGTCTTTGGAAAGTGGGAGGAAACCAGAATATGCAGTATAAACCCACAGAAACACAGGGAAGTCCTGGTCCACACAGGAAGAGTCCAAGGTTGGAACTGAACCAGGGATCTCTGGAGATGTGAGGCACCACCATGCTGGCCCAAAAATTCTGTTGTTGTTTGTTTATTTGGATTATTTAACATCACTATCAGCATCAATGGCCATTTCAGCGACACACACAAGGTAGCATCTATACACAGGGTTACATCAAGACTAGTCATATACAGTGGGGCAAAAAAGTATTTAGTCAGCCACTGATTGTACAAGTTCTCCTACTTAGAAAGAAGAGAGAGGTCTGTAATTTTCATCATAGGTACACCAACTATGAGAGACAAAATGGAAAACAAAATCCAGGAAATCATATTGTAGGATTTTTTAAAAATTTAATTGTAAATCATGGTGGAAAATAAGTATTTGGTCACCCACAAACAAACAAGATTTCTGGCTCTCACAGACCTGAAACAACTTCTTTAAGAAGCTCTTCTATCCTCCACTCGTTACCCGTATTAATGGCACCTGTTTGACCTCATTATCTGTATAAAAGACACCTGTCCACAGCCTCAAACATTCAGACTCCAAACTCAACCATGGCCAAGACCAAAGAGCTGTCGAAGGACACCAGGGGAAAAAAAAAAATTGTAGACCTGCACCAGGCTGGGAAGAGTGAATCTACAATAGGCAAGCAGGTTGGTCTGAATAAATCAACTGTGGGAGCAGACATAAGACATACAAGACCATTGATAATCTCCCTCAATTTGGGTCTCCACACAAGATCTCATCCCGTGGGGTCAAAATGATCATGGAAACGGTGAGCAAAAACCTCAGAACTACATGAAGGGACCTGATGAATGACCTGCAGGGAGCTGGGACCGAAGTAACAAGGCTACCATCAGTAACACACTACGCCGAGAGGGACTCAGATCCTGCAGTGCCAGGCGTGTCAAATGGGTCAAAATACCAGCTACAGTGTGTGCAAACCTGGTGAAAACCTACAGGAAACGTTTGACCTCTGTCATTGCCAACAAAGATTATATAACAAAGTATTGAGTTGAACTTTTATTGACCAAATACTTATTTTCCACCATAATTTACAACTAAATTCTTTAAAAATCCTACAATGTGATTTCCTGATTTTTTTTTTTTTCTCATTTTGTCTCTCATAGTTGAAGTGTACCTATGATGAAAATTACAGACCTCTCTCATCTTTCTATGCAGGAGAACGAGCACAATCAGTGGCTGACTAAATACTTTTTTGCCCCACTGTATATACACACTCAAGTCAATGCCAATTTAGCATAGCCAATTAACCTGACATAACTGTGGGAGATAACCGGAGTACCCAAAGTAAACCCACGCAGACACAGAGAGGACATGCAGACTCAACATAGAAAAGAACCAGGCCGCTCAACCTTGGGATTAAACCCAGGACCTTCTTGCTGTGAGGCGCCGGTGCTACCCACCATGTCCCCAGAATTCCGTTAAAAATAGCTGAATTATACAGGTTCAGTCAATACACAATTTTAGTGGTCTTCAAATTTACAAAGTATGCTAAGGCTCCAATAATAAAAATGGCAGTATAGTGCAGATATGCATCACTCAATGTCCACTACATGTTCTGTGAAACTGCATGTCATGATCAGGACGTTCTCCAAACACAGCTAAACAAAGCTTTATAGGATGTTGTAGTGTACCAGTATTGACTAAATAGCCAATATGCTGCAGCATTTCCCATTTAAATAGACTTATTTAATATAAACACTGACCACCATATTGATTTTCTATTTTTTATTTTTTTTTTTTACTGTACTACACCAGCTAATATAATTGTCTGGGAATTAATATATGGGTTAAGTAAATTATTTACCTTAATAAAAGGGACAATACATTTATTGACCTAGGGATGGATATGAAAATGGACGTTGTCAAAACGGACGTTACGCTGGCGCACACCTGCCTGTGTAAAGTTTGCATGTTCTCCCCTTGTCTGCATGGGTTTTCTCTGGATACTTCGATTTCCTGTCACATTTCAAAGCAATAGCCCTTAAATGGATTGCACTGGTACAAATAATGAATGAATTAAACAATCCACTGTCATATTGTCTAGCTTAGCTAAAATTACATTTCCATTTACAATTTTATTTCCAGAGTGGCTTACCACTGATGCAAATGAGGGTTAAGACCCATGCTTGTGGTGCTGGAACCCACATCATTCTGGTTAATATTTCAGTGCCCTAACCACTAGTCCAACACTGACCTGTGATGCATTAACATGGATTAACTGCTTATTTTGCATATTTATTTACCCATTTATAGCGTCACCCCAATCCTCCCTGCCAATTCTTCCACCGCTCTCGACTGCTCATGTTAATTTGTGTCAGTCTCAGACCAGCGAGTGCCTCCATGCACTCAGGCCATCGACCCCTTCTTTCCACAGGCAAGCCGAAAGGTGGATTTGTGTGTTGTATTTATTTTTATTTAACCTTTAATTTAACCAGGCGAGTCATTAGAAACTGATTCTTATTCACAGTGGCAGCCTGGCAAGTAGCCGACGCCACTTGAGGAAAGGAAACACAAAGAAAAGGGGAGGTATACAGAAGAAATTTACATTTACATGTTACTCCCAATATCTACCCACCATCCCTTTCCGGTACCTTGGTCAGTCATGAATATGGAAGATGTGAAGCCTATCCTAGAAACACAGGGAACAATGCAAGATACTGGACAAGGTGGCAATCTATGTGTCCCATAGTTAGGGGAAATTTACAGCAGTGAAACCACATTCTGACATGTTTTAGGGTGTGGAAGGAAATAATCTCATTCGAGGAGAATGTCTGCTGTCTGGTCTCCATCATGCTTCCCTCTTTGGCTGTTCCTCAATCCCCAGTTTAAACAGGAAAATGCTGCTTGAGTCTTCTGCCATTTTTACCAGTCATGTTCTAGTCCATGTGAGGATAACCCCCCCCCTATCTTTTTTTAACTGTCTTTCTCTAGCGCCCTCTGTGTCAAAATCTCTCAGCTGTAAAATTTCATATCCTCTCCGATCCTGTGTAGGCTGGCTGAAGACGTGCTTAATAATGTATGCTCAATATTCACTCAAAATGAGTGACCAGGCACATCATTGGACCTAATTTACCCCCTCCCCAAAATCCATAACAACAGATGCTGCCTCTTCTGTGCTCCCCTCCCCCTCTCTACCTCTGCCCCAACCCGTTCAGCCAGCCTCCTCCCTGTATGAAGGTGGTGATACCAAGCTGGTTGTATCGTCTCAAAATAATGCATCTACTATGACACTGTTTGTACAGGTTTGTGTACCTGGTCACATCTGACCAACCTAATAACAGGGGTGTGTGTGTGTGTGTGTGTGTGTGTGGTTGAGTGTAAGCATACCAATGGAAAGATGTTGATAAATAAATCTAATGATCTAAACGTGACGTCATAAGGCGATTGGGTGTACAAAGTATTCCCTAATGTAATGATAATATGAGTAGTACTGGTCATCATGGTAGCCTTCTTCTCAACACAGACCAGAGGTTGGTTCAAAAGCTACAGACAGTCCACTTCTCAAACTGTAAGCATGTTTAATGACATTCAATGAACGTTCATTTCATTCGGTTTAAACAACAAGTTCTTTAAGAATCATAACAAATTATATAAGGGAAAGCTGTCTTTTAATTACAGAATCATTAAAAAAAAAAAAAAAAAACTAATGTTGGATGTTTACATAAAAATATTATTTTGTCATACTTAGATGTTTTGCTTATATTTTTTACTTAATTTATTTTCATGGATATTTATTAATTTTACTTTGCATTAAACTGTATACATAGTAGAACTATGTTTTTTTCTATCTGTTGTGTGCGGACACTTTTGGGTGTGAACGGTGGTTCTCTGAAAAGAAAAGACGTAGAATTCTGAATTTTATACGATTATTAACGTGGCATGTGAAAGCATACTCCAATCTAAAAATCTGATTTAAAAATCTGAGCAAGACATCTGATTTTAGCCTCAGGTAAATGGATTTTCTCAGAGCCAGCAGCACATACACGCACACACACACACACATCTATAGTAAGAAATATATGGTGTGTTGTGTGTGTGTTTTTGTGTGTGTATATAGATCACACACACACAACACATCACACACACACCACACACACCACACATATAATATATAATATATATATATCTTATATATTATATATATATATATATATATATACACATACACACCAACCACACATAAATACATATATATCAATACAAAATTATATCTATAAAATACATATAATATATACATATATATAGATCTAATATATATATATATATATATATATACAACATCACACAACACATCACATATATAAAACCACATATCATGTATATATACATACACACAAACACACCCACTCACAACATATATATATATATATAGATATATATATATATTATTATAGTATATATAATCTATATATATATGTGTGTGTGTGTGTGTGTGTGTGTATATATATATATATAGATATATATATATATATATATATATAATATATATATATATATATATGTGTGGTGTGTATGTTTTAGTATATATAATATATATATATATATATATAATATATATAATATATATGTCGGTGGAATGTATCTACTACAAATACATACATTCATACATACATACCATACATCCCGTGATCTGACATCGTGCATCCTGCCTTAGAATAAGGGCAGAGTGAGTTGGGGTTCATAGTCCAGAGTCTTATGGTGATCAGAGTTTGGGTTTGGCTGTCCTTCTGCCTCCCGTGGGGTTGCCATGTCTCATGTGATCCCTCTTGGCTGTGTTTTTCCTACAGTTTCTCCTCTTTCTAGCCTATGCTGCTATAGCAATGCTGCCGGGTCCTCATGGCTACAAACACATGGCATCATTATGGTTCATAGACACTGTGCTTTATCAATAAATAATTACATTTTTCTGTTTTCTCCCCTCCGACTTGTTCCCGTACCAGTCCTTCCTGCCCACACATGATGTTTCAATACCGCTGCAAGCTCCAGTTAAGCTGCTTTCCGTCCAGCTCCAGCCGCCCCATACACGGCCACTTTAATGCCGATGTGCATACTTCCCCTTTATTCGCACTTTGACTCCATGTGACTTTTAGTTTCCGCTCTTATATTTATCTCTACGCCGCCCAAGGAGGTTTGGTTCCCTTTGAGGTCTTGGTCCTCCAAGGTTTCTAGGTTTCTTCTTCCTATAACCTCAGGGAGTTTTTTTTCCTTCCACTTTGCCGTAAGCTTGCTCAATTTGTGATTGGACGTATTATTAGAAGATCATCTAAACTTGTACAGTTTGCCTTTTGAGAACAATGCTCCATTGTAAAAAGCTCTATATAAATAGATCTGACTTGACACACAGCCCACACACACACACACACAACACACACACACCCCACACACAACAACCGTATAAACTACTATTTCTACTTCACACAAACAGCAAAATACCACATTATTTAAAAGGTTGCCCAGAATCATCTTACTCTCATAGACTTTGGCCTACCTTTTGAAATTCCAAACGACCATAGTTTTCATAATGTTTTTAAAGTTACTGAGATCTGCAACCCCGGAAATTAATGCAACACCCACTAATGCCTAACCAAACACCAATTGTATGTAAACTCAACCAGGTGCATGTCAAATGATCGGGAATGCAAAGGAGAGCAAAAAAAAAAACCCCAAAAAACTAAGCTTTACAGTCCTAATACTGTCCCTAATCTGCCATCTCCTGACTTCTAACAATTCCAAACTCATCAGCTTTATAAACTGCATCTGGCATTTTCCTATATTTTTGTTGGTTTTTAGAATATAATTTTTTAAATCAACCTCACTCAAATTTCTCTTTTTTCCACATTGATGGCATATTACCAACTTCTAATGAGTGGTTTAATGATTAACCATCATGAATTTATTAACCCTTGTAAGACTAACTAAACTAGCGTTTAATAGTTTTTTGGCATGACTCATCATCCTTTATTTTGAAAACATTTGATTTTTCATGTTAAGAGGTAATATTAAACTCAATGATATAATGAAGACCTTTTTCTATGTTTGCTCATCAGTCTTCTGCTTTAAGTGGCTGATTTTAAATTTTCCTTAGGAAAATGACTGCAAAGATCGTGTCACGTGGCAATACAAATTTAATATATTTTGCTAATGTATAATGTATATAATTAGAATGTTTGGTAAACGTGTTACCATATGTTTTCGATAGCCAGGTTCAAATCATGATAGTATCTTCTGGCCAGAACATTCACAGCGCCCCCCTGCTGGTTCTCTGCAATGAACTTACGTTCCATCCAAGTTCCAGGGTAGGTATCGGAAACCCTCGCGACCCTAACCAGGTACAGTGTTGTTAAAGCATGAAGAATGTTTGTTACGTTTATTTATGCCATGCCAGCATGCCAATGACTATCATCAGGACAGGCAGGAAAGGAGCAAGATCATGAATGAACACAGCAAAAGTATCTTTACAATAGCCTGGCTAGAGCTTGTATCTAAATCATTAGGCAAGGGACAAAAAAAGATGAGGATGCTCGCCTCACCCACAAACAGCAGGGATTCTTGCTGCCACAGCTTACAAGAGATTTTTTTAAATACAGCGCTTGTAAAAAAACTTTACTACAGTACTGTGCAAAAGTCTTAGACCATCATTAGATTAGATATACCATTGTTTTAGCAAAAGTACAGTGGGGCAAAAAAGTATTTAGTCAGCCACTGATTGTGCAAGTTCTCCTACTTAGAAAGATGAGAGAGGTCTGTAATTTTCCTCAATAGGTACGCTTCAGCTATGAGACAACATGAGAAAAAAAATTCAGGAAGTCACATTGTAGGATTTTTAAAGAATTTCATTGTAAATTATGGTGGAAAATAAGTATTTGGTCAATAACAAAACTTTAACTCAATACTTTGTAACATAACCTTTGTTGGCAATGACAGAGGTCAAACGTTTCCTGTAAGTCTTCACCAGGTTTGCACACAGTGTAGCTGGTACTTTGACCCATTCCTCCATGCAGATCTCCTCTAGACCAGTGATGTTTTGGGGCTGTCGCTGGGCAACACGGACTTGCAACTCCCTCCACAAATGTTTTACGGGGTTGAGGTCTGGAACTGGCTAGGCCACTCAGGGTTTCTTCAATGCTTTTACGGAGCCACTCCTTCGTTGCCCCGGTGGTGCGTTGGGGATCATTGTCAATGCTTGGAAGACCCATCCACGTTCCATCTTCATGCTCCTCACTGAATGGAGGAGGTTTTTGGCTTAAAAATCTCATGATACATGGCCCCGTTCATGTCGCTTCTCTTAACACGGATCAGTCTTCCTTTGCAGCCCAAGCCATGATGTTTCCCCCCCATGCTTCACAGCAGGTATGGTGTTCTTGGATGCAACCCACCAGTCATCTTCTTCCTCCAGTTGAGTTTTTTAAACAAATTT
The DNA here is from genome assembly GCA_025084515.1 of Ancistrus triradiatus. Taxonomy (NCBI): domain Eukaryota; kingdom Metazoa; phylum Chordata; class Actinopteri; order Siluriformes; family Loricariidae; genus Ancistrus; species Ancistrus triradiatus. The sequence continues at coordinate 89,339 of JAJAGP010002909.1, forward strand.
CATTTTTGGATTCGATCTGACCACATGATATTCTCCCAATCCTCTTCTGGATCATCCATATGCTTTCTGGCAAACTTCAGACGGGCCTGGACATGTACTGGCTTAAGCAGGGGGACACGCCTGGCACTGCAGGATCTGAGTTCCTCTCGGCGTAGTGTGTTACTGATGGTAGCTTTTGTTACTTTGGTCCCAGCTCTCTGCAGGTCATTCATCAGTTCCCTCCGTGTAGTTCTGGGATTTTTGCATGATCATTTTGACCCCACGGGATGAGATCGTGTCTGGGGCCCCAGATTGAGGGAGATTATCAATGGTCTTGATTGTCTTCCATTTTCTTACAATTGCTCCCACAGTTGATTTATTCACACCAACCTGCTTGCCTATTGTAGATTCACTCTTCCCAGTTTGGTGCAGGTCTACAATTTTCTTCCTCGTGTCCTTCAACAACTCTTTGGTCTTGGCCATGGTTGAGTTTGGAGTCTGACTGTTTGAGGCTGTGGACAGGTGTCTTTTACACAGATAACGAGATCACACAGGAGCCATTCATACAGCTAATGAGTGGAGGACAGAAGAGCTTCTTAAAGAAGTTGTTACAGGTCTGTGAGAGCCAGACATGTTGCTTGTTTGTGGGTGACCAAATACTGGTGATAAATACCAAATACAAATACAAGACCATTTTGTCTCTCATAGTTGAAGTGTACCTATGATGAAAATTACAGACCTCTCTCATCTTTCTAAGTAGGAGGACTTGCACAATCAGTGGCTGACTAAATACTTTTTTGCCCCACTGTATAATGACATATACAATTATTTCCAGAAAATACAGGACATTTGTATTAAAAAAACTAAAAAGAATCAGAAAAAACAGCTTCTATAGGCCACAGTGGAAAATGGAAGCTTCATGAGGATGCCAAGTTGACCCTTCTAATGTCTGAATCAGGAATATTCTCTTTGGAAGGGTAGCAGCCAAGAAACCACTTTTTTGGAGATGAAACTGGATGAAATTGCTAAGATAAATCTTGGAAAGAAGATCAACGGAAAAGAGTATTATGGAGTGACAAATCCAAGTTTAAAATTTTGGGTCCAATAATCAACAATATGTTATTGCTAAAAATAACAAATCTAATGGTGGCCTAAGACTTTTGCAGAGTACTGTACATATACGTCAAATCTCTCTAAAACACTTTACCTAAAGAAAAGGTGTTCCTAGTGGGCTGGCAGCTCCAGAGATCCCTGGTTCGATCCCACCTGTGTGGTTTCCTCCCACATTCCAAAAATGTGATTGCTCTTCTAAATTTGCCCTGTGTGTATGTGATGTTAAAAAAACACTACATGTGGCTTAGTGGTTAAGTTAATAGGCTGTGGACCAGAAGTTCCAGGCTTCAAATCCCACCTCTGCCAAGCTGCCTCTGCAGGGTTCATAAACCAATTAACCTACAATTACTTGGATTGAAGGACTGTATCAGTTCTCAGGGGAGACAGCTAATAAACTTAACTGTAAAATGTAATGCTGTTTAGACCATCACTACAAAAAGAATGTTATGACTTAGCAAATGCTCCAAACCAAAATAACAAAAGCATTAGAAATCTAAAAATACAAATATTTTATGGTTTATCAGCAGTAAACAGGGCAGGCAATGAAAAAAGCTAATACACACATGCACATGTAAGAAAAGGGTGGTACTTACAGTTATACTGAAAAAGCTGATAAGTTGCTGAGGTTCCATTTACACTGAACGCAGACTCATTGTTCTAGAGACTGCAGACAAGTGGGTGGAGGAATAAACAGATGCATGGAAGGATGAACAAACAGATGAAGATGCAGCACTCAAGCAACCTGCAAAAAATAAATAAATAAATAAATAAATAAATAAATAAATAAAATTGACAGAGGTCTGACATACACACATCCACTTACTGTGCAAAAATCTTAGGCCACCATGAGATTTGTTGTTTTAGCAATGGTATAATGACCATATATGACTTATTGTCGATGATTAGACCAAAACATTTAAAACTAGGATTATCACTCCATAATACTCTTTTTCACTTATCTTCATTGCAATCTTTGTGAGCTTTAGCATATCTTAGAACTTTTCACCCTGCTCCCCGTCCAAAATAGAGGTTCATTGACTGCTACCCTTCCAAAAACACCATTAGTTTCTTAGAACTGTAGAAGAGTCAACTTGGCATCCTGTTGAAGCTGCCGGATGCTGCTATTCCTCAAGTGTAAGGGAAGGTCACGCTAATTACTTGCTACTGTAGCCAATTTAAAATTCTGATTTTTTCCCCCCGGTTTTTTAATATGGCATACAAATTTCCTGTATTGTTGCCCTCTGCTGTTTCATATGTGCAATTACACTTTATTGCGCACACCAGTTTTCCAGCAGCGCTACAAAATGTGCTTAGTGCAATAGTGTTTAGTCAAATTAAATACTGACTTTTACCTGTAGAAGCCAGTTTGTTCTAAAAATTGTGGTTTAAATAATTATTTTTGTAAATATTTCCTGTATTTTCTGTTTGGATCTTGTTAAAGAGTATGATAAATAATTATATATGGTCATTATACCACTGCTTAAACAACAAATCTAATAATGGACTTCTGCACAGTACTCTATATCAGCATATACACTACCTTACAAAGAAAAAGAAAAAAAAAAAAGGGTCAAATAGTTAAATAGTTAAATACTTAAAGAGCCTCCCATCAGATAATGACTGCATTGGTGATTATGTTTCAGTTGGCAAGTTATTTAACCCTAACTGATGCAGGGAGTAGCTTCTCATTTGTTAAACAACCATGTCGAAAGACACATCCTGTGGTCGTGGAAAAGATGATCATCTGTTTCAGAAGGGTCATATTATTGGCATGCATCAAGCAGATAAAACATCTAAGGAAATTGCTGAAACTTCTAAAATCGGGTTAAGAACTGTCCAACGCATTATTAAAAAGTGGAAGGACAGTGGGGAAAACATCACCTTCGATAAAGGAATGAGGTTGGAAAAAAATCATGAATGATCGTGATCAGCAATCACTTAAACGTTTGGTACAATCAAACCGTAGAAAAACAACAGTAGAACTCAGGGATATGTTTAATAGTGAAAGTAAGAGCATTTCCACACACACAATGTGAAGGGAACTCAAGGGATTGGGACTTAACAGCTGTGTAGCCTAAAGAAAACCACTTGTCAGTGAGGCTAACCGGCAGAAATGGCTTCAATTTGCTAGGAAGCATAAAAATTGGACTCTGGAGCAATGGAAGAAGGTCATGTGGTCTGATGAGTCCAGATTTCTTTCTTCCCTCAGACAAAGCAAACCATTCCTGTATGAGATACAGGATGCCATCAAGACTCATACCCAGATTATGTGTGTGTAATTCTTTTTTTTTTAACCATAAATCTCCTTACATTTCAAAATACAGAGCAGAGAACATGCTGCTATTATATATGCAGTGATGTCCGGACAGCGTTTGTGTGCGTTAAGAGGTTAGGGCTGTACTGATGGCACAAATGTGGGGATCAATAAGAAGTATAAGGGATAACAGTACAGTGATTTAAAAGACATGTAATGAGACTGAATGAGGGTAATAAAGCAACTACACTTTTCGTCAGTGATCACGTGAACAACGTGAAAGGGTGAAAGCACACTGACACCATTCTGTCATGACTGAACAAAAATGGAAAAAAGAAGAATATAGCAAAAAAGAGAAGGATAATATCTAATGCATCCTCAATCTCCTTTCTTCCTCCATTCTGTTTTTGTACTCTATTGTTCCTCCCCCTCCTGCTCCACCTGACCTACTTAAAAAAA